>JAJOOO010010173.1:0-13781 GCA_029582685.1 Solanum piurae
AGTGATATTTGTCTTTCAATGAGAAAAAAGTTTTGACAAAATTATGTGATGGTCCCCTTAAAAAGTTCAAGATGCAACATTTGGTTCTGCAATTAAATACGTGGTTACATTGTGTCTCTTCAACAAAATTTCCTTTCTATCCTCAATTTATACCGTCACGAATGAGTTAGATAAAATTTCGTTGTTTTTAATCAGATATCCAAATTTAAGTTTTACGTATAGAAAAAATCCTTCTATTAGGAGGTTTTGATTGAATCAATCCATTGAAAATTGTTGAAACTAGTATTATTAGGGATTAAAACACTTTATAACTAAGACGATATATTTCATACTCAAGACTCATATACAAAATTTCTAATTAAGAACATAGAAGTATGCCTAACACTTTACCACAAACTTCTTTAATCAAATATGATTTGTAGTACTTTTAATCAAGTTCCTAATTATATATAAATATGGTACAAAGTACTTTTTTGTTGATTTAAATTAAAGCAAGTCCACTAAAATTCTGAAGTTGACCAAACTATTTACTTTTTGAGCATGCATGAGTTGGCCTTTGTCTTTTTCATGTTTATTACAAAATTTGTACTAGCAACAAAAGGTTATTATGACTTTTCGATTCAAGAGGAAAAATAAAATAAAAAATAACCTGATGCACTAAAACTTTCGTTAAGTACAAATTTGGGAAAGTATCGATCGTAATAATTAATTGTGTGTAGTGTTATGTTGCATTTCTTTTTTATGATTTTAAAAAAGATATTTATGTAAAACAAAAAAATAAATAATTAATATAAGAACTAAGAAGGAGGGAATATATATATGAGTCCACATGTACATGTAGACAAAAACTTGTAAGTTCTAATTAGCCCCCACATGACAAAGAGAAAAAATAAAACAAATATATTGAGACAATTTATTATTTGCATGTGTGCAAGAGACGTGTAGGATTTACAAACCAGGAACATTACAAGATTAGATTTTCTTTAGTGTGTAATTTTGGTATCAAAAAGTGTTCAAGGAATGAGACATATAAGTATTAGAATAAAGGTATACGAGCACAGATGTGTTGGGTGATGGATGAGATTCTTTTGCCATTTATTAGATGTTTTTAAGGGTTTGAGACATAAGAAATAAGAAATGGTAGAGAGTAAAATAACGGTTCAAGATCGAATTTGAACTTTATCAGTATATGGTACTAAATCCACTGACTGTTTGAGTAATTGTGTTCACATTTGAACATATTTTGATAGATTTTTTAATGCATATATATATATAAGATTTGAGACTGATTATAAGAGAATGAATCTTGTTTTGATACTATGATGAGAGCATGAACTTGAAACCTAACTTATGCATCTCCTTTGTCCGTGCGAGAGACTTCTATGCCAGTCGGAAATAACGACTCTGTTATGAAAGAAAGCAATGCCAAAAAGGTAAGTCTTATATAGACTTGGACCTTGGTAAGAGAGATTTTCAATATTCGCCGCGAATTAAAATTAATTAAACTAGTTAAGTCCAAATACAATTCTTTTATTTTTCTCAATTTTGTCTCGTTTGTGATTTATTCTTTCCAAAAAATACTTGGTTTTTTCTCCATTAATTTCCCAATAATAATGATACATGCTTCACCTTCATTTGGTTTCGTTTTGTTTTTCATATATGAACACAAATGAATTAATTAAATGCCTTATTTTATTTGTTTTTTTCCTCATTTTTTTTGCCCCTATTTATCACATTGTCATTTATTCGTCTTGTTTTTTTATGTGATAAATTGTGTGTACATTAGTATAGGACGTGTTCAATCAATACACAATATATAACAAGGCGTACGTATTTTACTAATAAAACAAATTATATTTGTCTTATATCATGAATATAAAGGAAGGAAAAATTAAGGGTAATTAATGTGATATATATGACCGAACTATAAATTTACATAAAACGTGTGATGGGCTCGATATGACGCTACTCAAAAGATAATATTTAAGTCTGTTGTGTCAATGTGGAAAATATGTACTATGAATTTGAAAGAGCCGTAAACTTTAAATTATGAATCAGTCTCTAAATACATGGTAAAAAAAATTTCAATAGAAACGTTGTGTTTCTAATGAAGGTATGTTCAACATAACGTATCCATGATAGATGATGGGTCCTAGGTATATCGTATACGTGTGATACTTTAGGCAGATTCACATTGGAGAAGGAAAAAAATGTAGCGATAGATAAAACCGAGCAGAAATTCATATGGTATGCATGTAATCCACGACTTGATGCGCGATAGCTCAAGAAACAAATTCATAAAATATTTTGGATGTATGAGAACTAACAATATAGATAGTCAATGTAAACAAAATTGTTTCTAACACCAAAAATATACAATATATACTTTATATGAGATAAAATGATACATTGTGAAACTTTCCAAACATGTTAATTTAATTTCATTTCATTTTTTTTTACTTTTGACTTGATTAATGACAAAGGTTACTCCACTTGGCCTAGCCAAGATCTTAGTTGTTGCTATATCATATCAAAATATAGAAGCTATATATAAAGTATGATCTTAGTACAATTAATTATTTCTGTCATAATGCAATTATTGTATCTGCTAGAAGATTAAATTAAGTAAACTATATAAAGGGGAAAACCATAGACTAATTAAGTATACCAACAAAAATAACAACAAGAACATATCACAGTATAATATTATCACAAGTAGGATCTCGAGAGGGTGATATATACATAGTCTTATCCCCACATTGTGAAGGTAAAGATGTTGTTTTCAATATAGTACATCCGACTCAAGTTAAGAATAATGAAATCAAATAAGGAAAGGAAATTACAGTAGTGAAGCAGTCTGAACATAATGAAAAAAAATAGCAATCATACCTAATACAATAACCGAAGTAAAGGAAACAACATGTAAAAATGAAATCGAAGAAGAAGATAGTATGTGAGAAATAATTAAAAACAATACTGACAAGGAAAACTGGATAACACTCGACTAACTATTAAATTTACTACACTAATCGTCGACCTCCATATCCTTTTATCTAGGGTCATATCCTCGATAAGCTATAGATATATCATGTCTTATCTAATTATCTCTCATCCTCAATATTTCGTTGACCTACCTCTACCTCCCTTCATAGACTAATTAAGTAGATACAACTAATCCAAACTTTATCACAATTATGCTCTTGTATAGTATAATTAATATGACCAAAGTCCAACAAGTAGAAGCTAATTAAGATTAAATTAATAAAGTAAAAGACAAAGAAGAGCAACATGGGGAAAATAGTTTAGGGCAAAGAGATACAAGCACAGTCCAAGTCATAGACATGCAGGCATTTTGTTGCCTTCTTAGGTTTGATGAAAATTCCAATAAATTTGACAGATTCTTCTTTGTTTATTTTGATAATTTTGTCTCAGTTGAATGAGAACAATATAATAGTTTATCACTATCAAAGTTATGTCGGGATTAATATAATTCTCTTATTCTTAACTGAACATCTCGAAATTGAGCATACAAAATGAAAAAAAAATTGATGAAGAATTTCCATCTTGAACGGGCCTTACGCGACACAAATTCATATTAATCCAGGGATCAAAGCAGATATTAGATACTAAGTGAAAAATAAATTGGAACAAAGTACAATCAAACCTCTTTATAACGACATCATTTCTTCAAATATGTTTTAGCTGTTATAAAGAACATATAATATAATATCACATTGAAATCAATCCAAATGAAAATTTGAATGTTATAATGACATGTTGTTGTAGAAAATATTTTTGGAATCTTATCTTTGACCAAGAAAATTAGCATAAATTTTCTCTTCATAGGAAAATTTGATTATGTACTTTCTATGAAGGAGAGGACAACATTGGATTCTTTTTTTTTTTCCAAGTACAATGAGAATCTAGTTTTTATTAACCATATGGCTATAGCTACTTGTAGTAACATATTTGGACAATTTTGACCAAATTATAAATACAATTCAATCTCTGTTTTTGTCAAGTAATAACTGAGAAAACATTTTAATATGGATGGTTAAAAATAGCATAGGATACCCCTTTAGTGTGTGAATTAATCTTAAAAGAAATTGAAGAATCACATTTGAGGGTATTATAACGATACGTAGGACTGTATTGAATATGTTTAATTATTATTGTTGTTGTTATTGTTATTACGTTGAATATCTAAAGAGAGTGTATTGATGACGATGATGATTAGATGAACCGATAGATGGGTCAAAAAGAAGGGCGGGTAGAATTTTATTTCGGGAAGATTTTGAAAAAAAATAGAAGGTACATATCATACCTTATACCATCTATATCGAAAGGGGAGTGTTGTTTTATAGGACATAACACAAATTTATATATATACATTTTTTAAAATATTTGAAACTCGCTAATCGAATGAATGAAAATGTGCATTGCGCATAATCTATTAAAGGAGAAGTGTATCGTATGAGAAAAAAATTTATTCACATACAGATCGATCTTAAAGCTCAAATTAAAAATGAAGGAATCACATCCCGTCAACTTTTCCTTTTGCCGGTTAGTATCATGGATGAATATCAAACTATAAATAGGTTGAAAAATCAAAAAAATTGAAAACATAGAGAGCAATAAGTATTTCAAGAAAAGTATTTTTTTTTTCAAACTCCCACGCAATTCCAATCTTTCAAAATAGTCATGACTCACTTTAGTTACCACTAAGGGTTATCATGAGATGAATATGACCTCATTATTATTTTTTTGGTTGTTCATTTGGTGTTCAAAGTCGACATCGTAGCCTCAATTGAATCGCGCACTATAGGGCTCATTTAGGGGTGGCATCAATAAAATCATGTTCAAATTCTGCATATGAAATTATAATTTTTTGATAGAAAACGTTTTTTCTTGTAATAAATTTTACGTGAAATGAATTCAAATTAATAAGATCATACATAATACAAGTATCGGACACTGATAACTTTTTTAAAAATGACTCTAGTTAACCAAAAGATATCACAAGGGGGGCAAACAAATCTATCATGACAATTGACAAGATACAAAAGTTAGAACACAAAGCTGATAAATTAAGTTTATATACATGAAATTCAGAAATATATATATATTTTTTATATATACATGCCACTAAAATACATAAACTAAAAGATAAATAGATGTTTTCACAATGGTGATGAATGAAAAATAGAAAGGGACATTTACACCTTTTCTTTATCTGCAAATTCAGTTTGTAGCATGCTCATATCTTTCCAATTTTATCAAAAAGCTGCTCTTTTCTTTTCATAAATCAAGCCTCCGTTTAGTTATAGATTTTAAAGTTAAAATTTGAAATTTAAAATTTAAGACTTTGAATTTTAAAGTTGTGATTTTTGGAGAATTTGATATATTGTGTTTGAACGTACATGCATTTTATTTGGGAAAAAAATTAAGGTACTATGCATGCATGTCTAAATACAACTTCAGAGTCCAAAAAATATTTTTAAAAAACTTCAAAAACTGTTTTTTTTTCAAGTTTCAGCTAAATATATGGTCAAACACTAACAAAAGCAAATAAACTCACTATTTCTTCTCTTGTTGTGTGTTATGTGTGTATGTGACATATCATAGCAAGACTTTAACAGTTGGTGATATCGTTATCATACAAATTTGTTGCATGATCTATAGATTTCTAAACTGACAAGCTTTTTGGTGAAGTGATACATAAATAATAATATGAGTAAATCCACATTTTGACACCTATAAATAATTTTTATTTATAACAGTTGGGTCCAAATAGGAAATACAAATGACAAATCTTAATATACAAAAATATACGTGGAAATTAAGGATTTATTCACAGACCCTCGACAAAAAAATAAAAACAAACAAAATAGAAGAGTTAGAAAAACCATGTCTACCATGTAAAATTCCTGTGGTATGCCTAATAAATTAAACCTTCGTTTTTTCTCTTATTTCGATGTTATCAAATTTGTCTAAGGTGTTATATGCATTCGACCTTCTTCAAAGGCTTATCAACTTAGTTCGATGTTATCAAATTTATCTAAGATATAATATACATATGACTTTCTTTAAAACAAATTCAATTTAAAAGTCTATCGGTCTACTCTCTGTCATGGACATCACATGAGTACATTAAGTTCCACTAATTGAATTAATTAAAAAATAATTGTAATAGTAGTGACAAAAGAGCTTAATCCACTTGGCCTAAGATCCCAAATTGTTACAATAAGAATAATGTTGTAAACACAAATTATGTGTGCTAGACATTAAAATATTAGGATCTAAGTAAAATTCTAGACAAAATTGAATAAATTAAGTATAATTTTTGTCACGATTATGTGCATGCACAATATAATTAAGGGATTCCCTATAATTAATTTAACCTAAGCCCAATAATAAAAGCTAATGAACACTTAATTAATGAGGAAAATGACAAAAAAGAGCAACATAGGGAAAATAGATTTAGGGACAAAAGCTAATTAGCACAGTTCAAAGTCATCGACATGTGAATAATTGTTGCATTATACTAATATCTATTTTAATATTTACTTTTATTTAATCAGAAGAATAAAAAAATGTAAAGTTTATGAGTTTCTACTATAATCTTATTTCAATTTACAATGATAATTAGATTTCTGATTAAATATTTATAAAAACTTTAATGGAATTTTTAATACATATATAAAATAAAAGCAAAAATTACTCAGTTCCCAAAAATCCATCATTTTTAATTTTTTAATACTTCTATTTAGTAATGAAGTATTATAAAACTTTATTACTTACAGATTATTCAGCAAAGAATTAACAAATTAAAAAAAAAACAAGAGTTTACTTTTTTTGCAGTGAGACTTTTCTTCTTCTTTTAAGGCATTTATTATCTAAATTCTTTATATATAGTACAATTAATCCGAATATGAACCGCTTCATATTAAAAGATTTCTGATGAAACTCGAAATCGAAATCTCTCCGTTAATCGAATAAATATTGCTAGTGCTAGTCATTTAATACACATAAAAAGTTCTAGTAATTCTTTTATCTTCTTGCAAACTTGTGTTTCTTTTTTTATTACTATGAAATACATTATTATTATTATTATTTTAAAAACAGCATAGGATGCCTCTTACATGTTTGGTTGTGTGTGTTGTACTTCATATCTACCTTTTTTTATATGACATGACAATTAAGTAATTGAGTCCTTTTACAGAAATAGATAAACCAAAAATATAGTGAAAAGAGAAAAAAAAGTTGATTTATGGTAAAGGAATTGTTTCATTGTATGTTTTAGGTGTACTAGCTAAGTCTTGAAGAGGTAATTGAAAAGAAAAGAAAAAGTTATTTATAAAGTGTTGAATATTTTGTGGGAAATTGTATTTTTGGCTCAAACTAATAATATTACTTTATGTTAAGAATTTTTTAAATTGTTTTTAAATTATTGATATCAAAGTAAATGGTTTACCAATACAGTGTGGAGTGATGATGTAAGGCGCAACTTCAGTGGCGGAGCCAGGAATTTCACAAAGGATGTCCAGAAATAACACAATAAAAATTCTTTTCAAAAAATAGAACACACGAGCACTACCTCATTCCAAGGAGGTGAAACCACTGGGTTACAACAACTTGTTGTGTTAATGGTGTCCAAAATATGTTATTTAATCATTTTGTGTATTATTTTATTTGTATATGCGATATTTTTTTCGACGAAGGGTGTCCAAAATCATACCACTGCGCAACTTAATACCTTTTACATGTCTACATGTTGATTTGCTATTTTTACATGTAATTTTGAAGACTCGTGCATAATATAATCGTAAATACTCAATTGATATGGATGACACAAAATTAAAAAATAAAGAAAAATAAATAATATATATATATATATATATATTTTGAATAATTCCAAATTTGTCTTCCTTGTGAGGATGGCACAGATTCAAAATACTATACACTTCTGTTTCTTTTATATTGGAAAAAAGTACCTATTCAACAGTAAAGAGGCAATAATTTGTTGGCATAAAAAGAACAAATACGAAAAAGATTTTATCGATTCTTTAAATTAAATTAAGCATGCACAACTACTTAAAATTTTGAGTAACTTTTAATGTTAAAAGTAGTGTCTTTTTCTATTATTTTTTTGTACTATAAATATTATTAATTACATAAACAAGAAAAGGTTTATTCGACTTGAAATAAAAAAAAATTAGCTTATTTTAGGATATCGTGCGCACTGCGCAATAGGCATAGTATTTTATGACGAAGCCAAAAAGTAAAATAAAAATATATAACGCATATAAAATTATTTACACAATATATTTTTCTGATAAAGCATGATCAATATTTTATAACTCCTCCTGCCTCTACGTTTATTTGAGTAGTTATAATTTAGGTTATCAAGGAATTTATTTGTTGAGAGCCAATTGTTAAATTTTATTTATTATTTTCCAACTTTCTTATATAGACTCTAAATGTACAATTTATTTTTTAAAATAGATAAATTAATATGTGATACAGACAATTTTTCAAAAAATAAATAAATTAAAACTAGTGGATATTTCTAATTCTAATTTAATGGATTAAATAACAAAATATGAATAAATAACAAAATATGAATAGGTCTAATTTTTTAAAATGAAAACATAAAAGTTAAAGGAGAAGAAGACGATTTTTTCTAAATTTACATACTTAATAAATTCTGAATTTTAAGACAGAACAACAAGTTGGTTCAATATAAATGATTTATACATATAAAGTACATTTTCTTAATACAATACAATATTCAAATTAAATTATTAGATTTTGTTGTACCTGTAAACATAAATATAAATTATTATTATTATTATTATTGACTATATTTGTAAAAGTTAAAGCTTAAATCTGACAAAGATGAAAGCTGAAATCTAGAAAATATATAAGCATGCCACTAAAATACAGGGACTAAAAGATAAAATATTTCCACCTTAGTGAAAAAATAGAAAGAATATTCTTAGATTTTTTTTATATCTGCAAATTAATTACTTTTTTTTTCATTCTTGAAATATCTATCCCTTTAGAATATAAAAAGCAATGTGTCAATTCAAAATATGTAGAAAGTAGACTGTCCTTTTTTCTTTTCACAAACATTCCCAAATTTAAAAGATTTGAAAGAATAATGAAAAAAGTCAAATTGTTTGAATTAATAGTTAATAGTATTTACAAGTTAACATGCATAAAAATGTTTGAGTTGGTGCAACAAATAATATTTCATAAAAAAGGTCAGCAATTGATTTTCCTTGTCAACTATAACTATTCTCAATTGATCTCGTTCCATTGTACTTACCTAGTGTAATTTATATTTTTTATACGGTTTAAAAGTTACTACACATAAATAAATTTACGCAGCTTATTTTAAAAAATAGCGATTGTGAATTTTTGTAAGATATTAAAAAGGGAAGTATTTACACGTCTAAAAGATATTTAATTAAATGTAATGTTGATTTTCAAATTAGTGGGGTTATTAACATTTACCAAATACTCCACTTCCTTTGTCTTGTTTATATGACAATGTTAAAAAATAAATTATTTTTGTTATGAGTATGATTATAATACTTTTTAAATAAAATAAAGTAAACATTTTCAAATTTACAAAGGAAAAAAAACTTGAATTTCAAATTTTGTACATTGGAATGGTGGGACAGGTATCTTCCTCTTTTTTCCAAGTCAAATCAAGAAGATTTCATTTCCCTAATGTTTCAATAAATTATTCATAAAAGAATGAAGATAAAATAATAAACTTTTTGTGGGTTTTTTTTTTTTAACCAAATCATAGAATATTCGGTACTAAAGTTATTTTTGCAGAAAAATAAATCAATTGTCCCTCTGATTACTTGGAAATTTGAAGAATTTTTACCATTTATTTTCCCTGCAAAAATTTAAATCATGTGATATTGATTTAAAAAATTATTTAAAACTTTGTCTATTTAACGACTGCAAATTATATTTATTTCAAATTCTGAATTTTAAATTTATGAATATTAGACATTAACTTCTTCTCTCTCTTTTTTTATTTTGCTATTGCAATTTTGAATAGATTATTTATACTTAAATTTTTAATAAAAATATAAAATATGAGTCAAACTTACTAAATTCAACTGAATCGATATATCGATAAATTTGCCCCTGAGCCTCATGAGAATTTGTGAGCTGCCAAAACGGTTACATTTAATGAATTAATCATATGAGATTTTGTGAAATTAATTGAACAACTAACCACTTCAATTATTGAGAGATAATACACCTATAATCACAACTTGAGGTTAACAACTTGTTTATAATGGTAATTAAAGTAGCTAGACTAATGGCTATGCTACTTTTTCTTTTATATTCATCTATTCAAAATGTATTGATAGGTTCGATTAATCAAGATCCGCGGTAAAACTTATTAAATGAAAAAACACTTTTTTATATATATATTAGGAGTTTCGTTATTTCTAGGTTCATCAGAAACAATTTTTTTTATCTTTACAAGGTAGCGATAAAACTATGTACCTACCACACCATCTCAGACCTCATTTGCGGAATTACCTCTAGGTATATTATTGTTGTTGAAATTAAAATGTGTTTACTTATTAGAGGTAAACGGATCTTATCCATTTCGTTATATATCATTGTGACACTCCATTTTAAGATTAGAAGTTTCACATCGACAAAACACTGGAGATATGTGTGGTATATAAGTAAGCAAGTCTTATCAACTAATGACACGTTTTATAGTTGTATAGATCTAAATCCAGAGCGAACAATATCACTAGCGGACTGAGCCGTTACAATCACTTTTAGATTATCTTTAAAAAATAATCATTGTCATGGCATTTATGTCACAAGTGACACTCCATGACAATATCCTAGAGTTTTCGATATAAAATTTGAAACCGCGACTATTTTTTTCATTACAAGGACTAAAAAGTGGTTATTCGTAAATTTTAGCCATAACTATAAAAATAATGTTCACCTTAAGAAATTTGAACCTCCATAGTAACTATTGTTCAATTAGAAAAATTCAAAAATGGATATTTGTGATTCGTAGTCAAATTTTCTTGTACCTTCATTGCCAACTCAAATAATTGCTAATCATCATGTAACATCTACATTAACAAGGTGTGAAAATGCAGGTATCATAATCATAATCATAAGCCTAGTTAAATTGGTATAATAAGTGATTTGTGCAATCATAATTGCCATATATTATGGTGCACTGACAAAATTGTTTTGTTCACAGCTTTTTTGGTACAAAATTTTATAATGAATGACTAAGCAATGGAACTAGATGCCTCTAGTGAAATGAAGGATGGATAGTGTTATGTTTTGGTTTTGATTATTTCACGTTTAAAATTTACTGATTCGACTGATTCAGATTTATATTATTTAAAACTTTTAAAGGTGAAATCACTTGATATATTGAAGTTGAGATTTTTAATCGGGATAAGTGATTTTCAACTATTCCCCACACGTATTCTTATATAGAAAATTGTGTTATTTTTTTGTTTAAACCATTTGACGTTAGAAATTCACTAATTCAACTAATTAGGGTGCACATCCTTTGAAACATGAAAGCACTCTTTGTCATGAGTTTCAATTCATTCATTTACTCCCTCCGTTTCATTCATTTTATGTGGCACCATTTCCTTTTTGGTCAGTCCCAAAAAGAATGTCATATTTTCCTATATGGCAAATATTTAATGGTACAATTCTTCTTTTATTCTTGTTGGTCCCACTTAATCTTAAAGATAGTACTCCAATACATTTATGAGGAGAGAGAAAAGTGAATCTACTTTTTAAAGGGCAATTTGATAGACATTTCAAAGTCTTCATTTATTTCTTAAATTCCGTGCTCGGTCAAATGTTGCCACATAAAATGGGACGGAGAGAGTAACTTTTAAGTCTTGAAATTTGAATATAAAGTCTCTCAACCGTCTTACCACACCTTGTATAGAAAATAGTGTTACAATCAATAGAAAAGAAACAAAAATAAGTTCATACGTTGGTTTGAAATAAATTATGATTTTTTTGCACGATAACAATAGGATTTTATTTAATTATAATAATAGGTTTATCCATACAAAAGAGGAACTAATCTAAACGATGTAGTTCTCATAGCATCTCTTTCAAGTACGGAAGATACAAATAAAGGAGATGCATCAAAAACATAAAGTTGTACATTATAGATATTCAAATCCTTAGATTTCCTTCTATATACTGCAAGTAGGTCCGCTACTATATTAGCCTTCTTTGATATGTGATCCAACGTTGATTCCTCCATCTATTTTAGCAAAGACTTGTGTGAATATTTTATTTAGATTATTGAGTAATACCTGAAAATTTGTTTCCACCTTTAAAAGAATAAAATTTAATATGGTTATTATTTTGGTTGATCTACAAGAATGACTTTGAAAGATGGTTCTTAACTTTTGTCTTCACTTTTTCAATAGACAACTTAAAATCTAACAAGTTTTGACTTTTAATCTTAAAAGTTTGCTTGTGGAACAAACTAGGGTAAAAAATCACGATCACCTCTTATTAAAGTCAGTTAATGTAATATGTATCAATAATGACTGCTTCGAGTTAGGGTCGCATGAATTTTTCGAAAACGAGTATTTGTACATATCACACGAAACTTTTTTTTCCGTTCGATAATTAATATGAGCCTTTATTTGCACGTTCCACGAAATAAAACACTATGTTAATTGAGGAGCCCAATCTAAGAGACCGGCATAAGACCGGCGCACCAAAGAATTTGCCTGCCTGTCCATATGTCACATTTGTTTAGCTTATGTGTTACTTTTTTAAATTTTAAAATCATAAAAAATTAAGTCCAAGAATATGGATCATAAACTCTAGATTTAATTTTTAATCGAGGTAAAATATACTAGGTAATTTCTTTTTTTAATATTCAAATCTAGACGGATAAAATTATTTGGTATCTACATGAAATTAATCGAGGTATATGTGTAATCGTACTCGAATACTATAGGCTTGTTTGGTTCAGAAAATTAATTTCAAAATGAGTTTATTTCATGTTAGGTTGGGATAAAGTCGTGAAAAACTTATCCTGGGAATATTGACATGTTATTTTGTCTCACATTAAAGATGGAATAACATTCTAAAGTAACTTATCTTAAAATAATTAGTCTCGAGATACCTTATTCCCAAACTAAACGAGCCCTATAACCATAAAAATCCAAGAATTATTTGTAGTTTATGAAAGGAAAATGAGAAAAAATACGCGCAAAAGTGTGATTGGTCCACAAATTTGCACCCCCTCATCCCTTGCCAGTTCCACTGTAATTTGTCCACAAACACCTTTTCATTTCCTTTTAAAATTATTTATTGTTTAAAATTTACTATCTCAATTAATTTGAATTTATTTTGATTAAATTTATTCAGTACGTTTCTAATATAATTGTGTGATATTCAGAACATATAGATTCACAATGTAATATTCATTAAAAAAAAACATTTTCTAGCAAGAGTTGCTCTATTTTCAAGCAATTTGAAGCTTTTGACTAAGAGCGGAAGGATCACAACTACTCTATCGAGTGAGATGACATTATCTTGTCAAAAAATTCCACTCCCAACTAATCAAATAAGGCGTTAAATAAATATTAGAAAGATTTTAACCATTTCATCATCATCTCATATGCTTTAGTTGGTAATTGAATTCCAAATTTAATTTTTATGCATGTTAAATAACTTTTTTAACAAATAATAATATATTATTTAAATCAAAATTA
>JAJOOO010010175.1:0-15076 GCA_029582685.1 Solanum piurae
ATACCTGGTGACGAATTCCACGGAGAAATCTTTCGATTTCGGGGCTGGAACTGAAGAAAACTTGTTGCGTTCTTGAACTAGGGTTCTTGACCTCTTTTCTCCTCTTAGCATTCTAATTCTTCTAAGTTTGATTAATGATTTGACTTGGGTAAGTTCTAGTTATGTTCCTAGGCTTAAACTGATTAAAATCTCATGATTTAGGGTCTAAACGACGTATCTTAGGGGTTAAACGAAATAGGAAAAGACCAAAAGACCCCTGACTTAATTGCTGTCAGAGTGATCGATGGATTGGACTGACGAGCTGTCAATCAATCGACGGTCCGTCGATTGGGTCCGTCGATCGAGTCTGCCGACAGGGCTTCACTAAAACGAGCATAACTTTTTACTCGGAGGTCAGATTTTAGCAAACTCGGTGGCGTTGGAAAGAGGATTCAATTATCTATCATATCATAGGTAATGCGACTCATAATTCTTTTTGTGCTAAAAGTTATGACCATCTGAAGTTGACCCATCAACAATTTTCAGCTAATTGACTGTTGACCCTAACCTACGGTCAGACCTACGGACCGTGGATCGAACGACGGTCCGTGTTGGTCGACCGTAGTTTGTGTCAGAGGCTGGGTAAAGGAGGTCTCGATCCACGGACACGGACCGTGGTCTGATCTACGGACCGTGGGTCTGTCCGTGAGTCGGGACTTAGCCGATTTTTCTGAGCTGGATCTGGGAGGGGCTGCAGTGGTGAACCACCAGCACGGGGCGTGGTCTGACCTACGGTCCGTGGATGGTGACCGTAAGTTGCACCTGCAACTTCTCAAAATCTGCATTTTTGGTCTGTTTCGAATACAGGGTGTTGCACAAAAAGACGAGAGAAATAACAGAATAGAAGTAGAAGGACCTCTTTTATTAATGCTTCAGGTTACATATATAAGAACCTCGAATGAAATAAAAAAATAATGCACGACCTAGCAGTTCACTAAATAACTCCTAAATAATAGGAACACATGACTAACAACTAATTGACTAAGTCTTACTTAAAACAAAAGCAGTAAAATTAAATTTACTGCAGTTCAAAAGCAGATTCCTAACAAATAGACTAAGAGTTCCTTGGAGAGAACTGTAATCCAACGTGCATCGAATTAGTGAGATCTAGCAAGATAAGCAACCTAAATGTTAAATTTGATACAGAATGTTAATCAATGTTCTTGAACTATCATGAACCATGTCATCAGCGTCCACAAATGTGTCTCGAAAGAATAGCTTCTTTATCTTCTTTTGGAAATATCATGTTAAATATATTCTTAGTCTTTTAACTGTCAAAATTAAGAGGACATCAGAGGAAGAAAAAATTGGAGGATGGTAGGGATCAAACATCTTCTGCTAAAGGATTTTTTGCTTATGTCATGGTTAATCAACAAAATGCATAATAATCTTTTTGTCTTCATTTCTCTGTCTCTTCCATATGTATATCCGCATATGCTCCTCAATAAGTAAACATGGTTACACATACATACTTTTTTCCTTTGAACTGGTAAATAAATATTTATTGATACTAAAGGAAAACACTTAGATGGTTCTTGCAGATGCATAATGTGGAAACCACCTATAAGAAAATTAAACAGAAAGGCCCCCATGTGGAAGATCAATAAACCTGTAAAGGACTATTGAACTCTTATCATGCTGTCTTCATCCTTTATGTCTTGCATGTTGCACCAAAAACTATACCAGAATTTTACGCTTGATGTCTTTTCATATGTTATATACGTCATTCTGAGGAAATATTACTGAATTTGTATGCTTATTTTCATGTTAAAACTATGTGGTTGTGTGAACACTCTCGGTTAAAGTCCATGCTATACTAGCTGTTGTTGGGTTGATTTTGTTCACTTTATAGTAATTAATGATTTCTTTTGGCTTGTTCACATAGGTACATACTTTGATGATGTGAATTTGGCATCAATGTCTTTTCTTTTTTATTTTGCCAAATTTCTAGTTCTTATTAGACATGTTTTTTCAGTCTAGTCTAACAACCTATATGAAGGGTTAGTGGTGTATCTGACTGATAAACATTGCTTTTGCTTTTTCCCAGCCAATATTTCAAAGGCATCCACGACCTGAGAAAGAGTACCAATCTTTTTCTCTCATATATAATGATAGATCACTGGATTTGGTAAGAATTTCATTAGTAATAGCTGTATCTTTTTAGAGGGGAAGTTTTGTATGTAATTCATGCAATTCTGTCTTATTTCATTGTTATTTGAATGAATCTGGTTACAGAAACTAACTCTCTCACCTTGCTCTTCAATCTTATGTTTTAGATATGCAAAGATAAAGAGGAAGCAGAGGTATGGTTTAGTGGCTTGAAGGCTTTAATTTCACGTGGGCACCAGCGAAAGTGGAGAACAGATTCAAGGAGCGATGGAATTCCTTCTGGTGCCACTAGTCCCAGAACATATACGCGGAGAAGCTCTCCTCTGCATTCTCCTTTTGGTAGTGGTGATAGTTCACTGAAGGTACATTCCTTCCCTCACGCCTAAGCATGCATATGCAGCTGATACTTTATGTTTGTCAATATTGAGGTTGAAATTATATAATTTTGTTTTGCTCTAAGTTGAATGACATATATTTTTCCATCAGGATGGTGGTGACCAACTTCGCCTTCATAGTCCATATGGAAGCCCACCTAAAAATGGTGTAAATAAGGCCTTTTCTGATGTTATTTTATATGCTGTACCTCCCAAGGGCTTTTTCCCTTCAGATTCTGCTAGTGCTTCAATTCATTCTTTATCTTCTGGAGGTTCAAATGACATACATGGTCAGATGAAGGCAATGGGTATGGATAATTTTAGAGTAAGCCTTTCAAGTGCTGTTAGCTCATCAAGTCAAGGGTCTGGTCATGATGATGGTGATGCATTAGGAGATGTTTTCATGTGGGGGGAAGGGACTGGTGATGGTGTCCTGGGTGGTGGACCTCATAGGATTGACAGTTGTAATGGTGTCAAAGTAGATTCGTTGTTGCCCAAAGCTTTAGAGTCTGCAGTTGTACTGGATGTCCAAAATTTGGCTTGCAGTGGAAAACACGCAGCACTAGTAACAAAGCAGGGTGAGATGTTCTCTTGGGGTGAGGAATCAGGAGGCAGGCTTGGGCATGGTGTCGATTCTGATGTTTTGCATCCAAAGCTTATAGATTCCCTCAGCCATACAAACATTGAGCTTGTTGCTTGTGGTGAAAATCATTCCTGTGCTGTAACACTTTCTGGTGAATTGTACACATGGGGTGCTGGCGATTTTGGTCTTCTTGGGCATGGGAATGAAGTTAGTCATTGGGTCCCCAAAAGAGTAAATGGACCCTTAGAGGGCATACATGTTTCTTATATCTCCTGTGGGCCCTGGCATACCGCTGTGGTGACCTCTGCTGGCCAATTATTTACTTTCGGGGATGGGACTTTTGGAGTTCTTGGTCATGGAGATTCAAAGAGTATTTCAAAACCAAGGGAAGTGGAATCTCTGAAGGGGCTTCGAACTGTTCGAGCAGCTTGTGGGGTTTGGCATACTGCTGCAGTTGTTGAAGTCATGGTGGGGAACTCTAGTTCAAGCAATTGTTCTTCAGGGAAACTTTTTACTTGGGGAGATGGGGATAAAGGTCGACTTGGGCACGGTGACAAGGAGTCGAAACTTGTTCCTACTTGTGTTGCAGCTCTTGTTGAACCCAATTTTTGCCAGGTTACTTGTGGACATAGCTTGACAGTTGCTCTAACCACTTCAGGTCATGTATATACAATGGGAAGTCCTGTATATGGTCAATTAGGTCATCCTCAAGCTGATGGGAAGCTTCCTTGTCATGTTGAAGGAAAACTTTCAAAGAGCTTTGTGGAGGAGATAGCATGTGGTGCTTACCATGTTGCTGTATTGACTTCCCGAACTGAAGTTTACACGTGGGGAAAGGGAGCAAATGGAAGATTGGGTCATGGTAATACTGATGACAGAAATTCTCCCACCTTAGTGGAAGCTTTGAAAGACAAGCAAGTCAAAAGTATTGCTTGTGGTACTAATTTTACGGCAGCTATTTGCCTTCATAAATGGGCATCAGGGGTTGACCAATCCATGTGTTCTGGCTGCCGTTTTCCTTTTAATTTCAAAAGGAAGCGTCACAACTGTTATAACTGTGGTCTTGTCTTTTGTCATTCATGTAGCAGCAAGAAATCACTGAAGACATCAATGGCACCAAATCCCAATAAACCTTATCGTGTATGTGATAATTGTTGTGATAAATTGAAAAAGGTTATTGAAACCGATGCTTCATCTGAGGCTTCCATGAGTCGAAGAGGAAGCCTGAACCAGGGGTTAACTGATGACATAGACAAAAGTACTAAGCTGGATATAAGGTC
The DNA here is from genome assembly GCA_029582685.1 of Solanum piurae. Taxonomy (NCBI): domain Eukaryota; kingdom Viridiplantae; phylum Streptophyta; class Magnoliopsida; order Solanales; family Solanaceae; genus Solanum; species Solanum piurae. Next base: position 4,386 of record JAJOOO010010175.1, read on the forward strand.
TCGACCTCATCTTACTAGATTTTCTTCGATGGAATCCTTCAAACAAGTTGAAACCCGCTCTTCCAAACAGAAGAAAAAGTTTGAATTCAACAGCAGTCGTGTGTCACCTATTCCTAGTAGTAACTCACAATTGGGAGCTCTGAATAGTTCCAAATCTTCCAATCAAGTGTTTGCCTCGTCCAAGAAGTTCTTCTCTGCTTCAGTTCCTGGTTCAAGGATTGTTTCTCGAGCAACATCACCAACATCTAGACGGGCCAGTCCACCTCGTTCTACTACACCAACTCCAACACTGGGTGGACTTACATCTCCAAGGATTGTTGTGGATGATGCTAAAAGGACAAATGGATGTCTTAGTCAAGAGGTTGCTAAATTAAGAGCACAGGTAGGTTATTTTTCTACTATGCAGCAATCTCCTTCTGATGCAGTTTCTTCACTTCTCTACATGTTTTTATACTTGTTTCTGATATTGCTCTCAAACTTTGCAATGAGGTGCTTATTTGGCCCGTCACAAATACAAAGTACCCAAGTGTCTCTAGTTTTATGAAAAACATTAAGCTGCATTTATCGAGTTGGTGATGGAAAACTGAGATAAGCTTGTGTATGATTTTAATGCTTGTGCCAACTTTTAATATTGCTGTGTCCAAACTCCTTGACTATCTTTATCATAGGTGGAAACTCTTACACGCAAGGCTCAACTTCAAGAGGTAGAACTGGAAAGAACTAGTAAGCAGCTGAAGGAGGCAATATCAATTGCGGGGGAGGAGACGGCCAAATGCAAAGCAGCAAAAGAAGTGATCAAGTCACTTACTTCTCAGGTAAGAGTCATTTTTACCATTAGACTTTTAAGTTGTGACAAAAGTTGTGCATGTGTAGGAAAAAAATTGTGCTTTTCATCATTTCTCAGTTTCGTTGGCTTCTTGTCCTGATATTATGTACTGTGCGTCTTTATTTTTTATAGCTGAAGGAAATGGCTGAAAGGCTGCCAGTAGGTCCTGGCCGAAACATCAAATCTCCTAAATCAGTTTCCTCCGAATCCAATATTACCTCCAGTGATATACCTAATGGCTGTATTGACCAAGTTCACAGTCAGCTTACTTTTCAAGAACTGGAGTCAAGTGTATCTAACTGCCAGTTGCTTTCTAATGGATCAAGCAATGCCAGTAATCGCAGTGCTGTTCACAATAGACAAGGGAATCCAGAGGCAACAACAAAAAATGGGGGCAGAATAAAAGAATGTGATTCTCGTAACGAGAATGAATGGGTTGAGCAAGATGAGCCAGGTGTATATATTACTCTTACCTCCCTACCTGGAGGCGTCAAAGATCTTAAAAGGGTTCGCTTCAGGTAAACAGCCAATGCAAATCTCCTGTTATTGTTCTTTGTGGCTGTTGACTATAACCTGCCCAACTTCTCTTTGTCTTCTATGTGTACATTAGAGAAAATACATTTGAGCATGTGAACAAGATCCTCTTCGTTGCTTTTATATCTGCAGTTATCCCGGAGTCGCCAATTAAATTTATGCTGTTTGTGCTATAGACCTCTTTTTACTTGTCAAGATTGCCAAAACTTCACTACACAATAATTATACAATGAAATCATATACTCATTATTTTTGAATGGAATCAAGGCTAATGTATGTCAAAACTTGCAGTCGGAAGCGGTTTAGCGAGAAACAAGCAGAAAAATGGTGGGCGGAGAACCGTGCAAGAGTTTATGAGCTGTACAATGTACGCGTAGTCGACAAGGCAAGCATTGGCACTGCAAGTGTGGATTTAGCACATTGAGACCTGCAAATTACCATTTGTACATGAGTTTTCCTTTTTCCTTTTTGGTCCTAACTCAAGTTCATGCCCCACAGTGATTCACATCATGCTGATCATATAGGTTTAGTGTTTACAAATTTGTAGGGAGGAATCAAGGGTTGTTATAGCAGTACTAGGAATTAAATGTTTGCTTGTAAGATTTTGCTAGTTTTTTTCTTTCCCCGAGGACCAGGCCAGTAGCGCACAGTTTGAAACTCGGTGGATAATAGTCTTGCTCTTTACCCACTTACATACCTGGCTTTTGTTGGTTGCACCCACACATCATGCGCTACGCTCTTACCCTTGGACCAAAGCCTTGTGGGCTTTCTATTATTCCAATGGCTTGACCACTCTATTTGTTTTTCCCCTTCCTAATTGCTATGTGGGGGAGTAGAGATGTAGTTTTAGTAGGTTGCTTGCTCTTGTTGGGAGATACATCCTTGTAAATTTTCCCAAGTTAATGCATATTTGGATTTCAAATCCATACTCTCTATGTTCCTATTAATCTTTCTGTTCAATTTTCCCTTTTGTTTATGATTTATCTATAATACTAATGATAGTGGAGAATATATTGATTGAAATGTCAGTTTGATTACTAGAACAGTTATATAAATTTTAATTAGTTAAATGCGTCAAGAAATATGTAAATTTCTTAGAATGATGTCAAAAAGGTCCCAAATGGTAATTATCTGGACTAGTTAGAGCATACATAAATTATAACCTACGCTAAAACTTCTAAAAGTAGCTGCAAAAAGTATCTATTAGTGATACTAATCTAACCGCTGCTATAACTTATCAAAGTTGTTGCACAATTCGTATTAGCGGTGACAATAAAGCAGCAAAAACTATTCAAATTTGATGCTAAAACTCGTAGACCATAACCACCGCTAAAGTATTTTTATTAGTGGTAACCATAAAATTGTTGCTAAAAGTTATTTTTAGCAGCGACTATACAAACCGCTAAAACACCAAGAAGTAAAAGTATTATACTCGTAGACCACAAAAACTTTTGATTTAAGTTACTTTTCAACTATAAACGCCGCTAAAAGTTATAAATGCTGTTGCTATAAGTTACTTTTAGTGGCAACTCAGACCGCTGCTAAAATAGTTGATTTGTTAGAAAAAGTTCTTTTGGCGGCAACTATAAATGCCGCTAAAATGTCTAAATATCGCAGCTTTGTCCTTGTTAGTGGCAACTTTATTCGCCGCTAAAGCACCTGAAAGTTGTCGCTAAAAGACCCTTTTAGTGGCGACTTTATTCGCCGCTACAACACCTCAAAAGTTGTCGCTAAAAATCACTTTTAGTGGGGACTTTAATCGCCGCTAAAACACTTGAAAGTTGTCGCTAAAGGTACCTTTTCGTGGCGACTTTAATCGCCGCTAAAACACCTGAAAGTTGTCGCTAAAGGTACCTTTTAGTGGCGACCTTAAGCGCCGCTAAAACACCTGAAAGTTGTCGCTAAAAATACCTTTTAGTGGCGACTTTAATCGCCGCTAAAACACCTGAAAGATGTCGCTAAAAATACCTTTTAGTGGCGACTTTAATTGCCGCTAAAGCACATGAAAGTTGTCGCTAAAAGTACCTTTTAGTGGCGAGTTTAATCGCTGCTAAAACACCTGAAAGTTGTCGCTAAAAATCCTTTAGTGGCGACATTAATCGCTGCTTAAGTACCTAAAAGTTGTCGCTAAAAGTACCTTTTAGTGGCGACTTTAATCGCCGCGAAAACACCTGAAAGATGTCGCTAAAAGTACCTTTTAGTGGCGACTTTAATCGCCGCTAAAGCACATGAAAGTTGTCGCTAAAAGTACCTTTTAGTGGCAAGTTTAATCGCTGCTAAAACACCTGAAAGTTGTCGCTAAAAGTACCTTTTAGTGGCGACTTTAATCGCCGCTAAAACACCTGAGAGTTGACGCTAACAGTCACTTTTAGCGGCGACCCTAACCGCCGCTAAAACAAGAAATTGTAGTTGCTAAAAGTTGCTTTTAGTGGCGACCCTAACCGCCGCTTACACATAAAATTGTTGTTAGTAAAAATCGCTTTTAGTGGCGACCCGAACCACCGCTAATACGTCTAAATGTCGTTGCTAAAAGTCCCTTTCAGTGGCGACTTTAATCGCCGCTAAAAAGTCTGAAGTTTTTGCTAAAAATTCTTTTAGTGGCAACTCTAACCGCTACTAAACCGTAAAACAAGGCCCGGAATGGAAAATATAATTTTTTTCATTTTTCGTTTACTTTAATCCATGGATTTTTGTGATTTGTAATCTCATTAGATTTTTGCCGATTTTTTTTTTGGTCGTCTGTTACGACCTTATTAATGGTGTGTGTTGGTCTAGAGGGAAAAACATCGGCATTTTATGTTCAAACGAGATTCGTAACAAAAATACCGATTTTTTTAATGTTGTGTGATATAGTCCATGAATTTTTTTGTAATATGTGATGTTGATGGGTTTTATATCAAAATATTTTTTGGGAGTTCGTGACGACCTTATTAATGGCTTGCGTTTTTCGGAAGGGTCAAACTTCGGTATTTTCATGTTCAGACGAAGCCTGAAATGGAAAATACCAATTTTTTCATTTTTCATGTGCTATAGTCAATGAATTTTGGATGATATATGATCCCGATGGATTTTTTGATGAAATTTTTTGTGCGTCTCCGTGACGACCTTATTAGTGGTGTATGTTGGTTCAGAGGAGAAAACGTCGACATTTTCAAGATCAAACTAAGCCCGGAAGGGAAAATACTGATTTTTCCATTTTTTATATGCTATATAATTCATGAATTTTTGGATGATATGTGATTCCGACGGGTTTTTGGCCGAAATTTTTTATGGGCGTCCGTGATGACCTTACTAATTGCGTGCATTGGGCCGGAGGTGCAAACATCGACATTTTCAATTTCAAACAAGGCCCAAAACAAGATATACTGATTTTTCCATTTTTCATGTGCTATTGTTCATAGATTTTTGGTGATATGTAATCCCGACGGGGTTTTGGACGAAACTTTTGGTGGGCGTTCGTGACGACTTTATTTATGGCGTATGTTGGTCCTGAAGGGCAAACATCGACATTTTCAAATTCAAACGAGGCCTGGAATGCAAAATATCAATTTTTTTCATTTTTTGTGTGCTAGTCCATGAATTTTGGTTAATATGTGATCCTGTCAGGTTTTGGCCAAATTTTTTGTGGATGTTCGTGATAGCCTATTTGATGTTGTGCATTGATTCTGACTGGCAAACATTGGTATTTTCAAGTTCAAACGAGGGCCAGAATAAAAATATCGATTTTTCCATATTTCGTGTGCTATAGTCCATAAATCTTGGGTGATATGTGATTTCGATGAGTTTTTAGCCGAAATATTTTATCGGCATCCATGATGACCTTTTCAACGGTGTGTGTTAATCCGGAAGGGAAAACGTTGACATTTTCAAGTTCAAACGAAACCGGAATGGGAAATACAAATTTTTCCATTTTTCATGTTCTGTAGTTAATGAATTTCGGGTGATATGTCATTCCACAGATTTTTTGCCAAAATTTTTTGTGGGTGTCTGTGACGACCTTAATAATGGTATGCGTTGGTTCGGAGGGAAAAACGTCAGTATTTTCAAGTTCAACGAGGCTTGAAACTGAAAATTTTAATTTTCCATTTTTCGTGTGCTATAGTCCATAGATTTTGGAAGATATGTAATCCTGATGGGTTTTTTGCCAAAAGTTTTTGTGGGTGTCCGTGACGGCCTTATTAGTGGCGTTTGTTGGTCCAGAGGGGTAAAAATCGGCATTTTCAAGTTCAAACGAGGTCCGAAACGGGAAACACCATTTTTTTCATTTTGTGTGCTATAGTCCTTGATTTTGGGTGATATGTGATCCCGACTAGTTTTTGGCCAAATATTTTTGTGGGCGTCTGTGATGACCTTATTAATGGCGTGCATTGGTCTGGAGGGGCAAACATCGTCATTTTCAAGTTCAAACGAGGTCCGAAATGGGTAATATTCAAGTTCAAACAAGGCTTGAAACTGAAAATTCTAATTTTCTATTTTTCTATTTTTCGTGTACTATAGTCCATAGATTTTGGAAGATATATGATCCCGATGGATTTTTGACAGAATTTTTTTGTGGGCTTCCATGACGACCATATTAATGGAGTGCGTTGGTTCGGAGGGGCAAACTTCTGCATTTTCAAGTTCAAACAAGGCTCGGAATGGAAAATGTCAATTTTTCCATTTTTCGGGTGCTATTATGGATTTTGGGTGATATGTGATCCTGGTGGGTTTTGGCCAAAAAAATTTGTGGGCGTCTGTGACGACCTTGTTAATGGCGTGCTTTGGTCTGGAGGAGAAAATATTAGGATTTTCAAGTTCAAACGAGGCCCTGAAGGGGAAATACCGATTTTTTCATTTTTTGTGTGCTATAGTACATGACTTTTGGGTAATATATGATCCTGAGGGGTTTTTGGCCGAAATTTTTGTGGGCGTCCGTGACAACTTTATTCATGGCGTGCGTTGGTCTGGAGGGGCAAACGTCGGCATTTTCAAATTCAAACGAAGCTTGGAATGAGAAATATTGATTTCTCCATCTTTCGTGTTCTATAGTTAATGAATTTTGGGTGATATGTGATCACGATGAGTTTTTGGTTGTAATTTTTTGTAGGTGTCCGTGACATATGCGGGTACAATGAATTCTATATTCATTTTCCACAGAGAATCTGAAAAATAAAATAATAGAAGAGAGACCGTGAATATGAAAAAAAAAATCCACATCAGGGATCAAGAAAAGTTACCTGTCATTTTTGGGAAGATGAAAAGTTGAGATAACTATGGAGAATTTTGAAATATACTCAGATAAAAGGGTTATTTTTAGAATTAAATTAACTTAATTTATTCTTTATGCAGGGGTACAAGTATGTAAAGCAAGAAAATAAAGTTAAATACCTAAACTACCACTCTAGCAACTGGTTAAGATTGAGGACAAATTTGGAACATTTTAATGAGAACTGGGTTTTTTGGTAATTCTAAGTAAAGTATCATCTTAGAATTTCGTTGTACATACAATTATTATTAGCAACATATAAATGAAATACCACAAATACCCCTAACTATAGTTAATCAGGGAGTTCAACTCTCTTTTCTATATACTAGTTTCTGGACATGTGTGTTGCACGTATGTCCCATGCAATATTTTATTAATTTGTTAGGACGATTAAAATTCAATGAAAACATGTGTGTAAAGAGTACTAAAATGCAACAATCTCAAATAAATGTTATGATAATAATCTTTTTTTTAATAGAAAATTAAATTAAAGAAGACTAATAGAGTATTATGAAAAAAACATAGAAGAAAAAAAATAACATACGCATCCTTCTTAAGACTTTAATCATAACATTATATAAATGGAAAAAGAAATACAAAATCGGTATGTGATTTTCTAAGTTTTTGTCGATACCTTCTCTCATATCCAATCAAAATTCAAAAGTCTTCTCCATCGTGCCAAACTAAAACATGAATCAAATAGAAAAATCACTTTATTTTCTAGAGTGATATATAATCAGACTAAGATAGATATATCATATACTTTAGATGTTGATGACTTTACTACTTTAACTATAAAATGGAAAGGATAATTTTGGATGTGAGTTTCATTAAACAAAAAAGATGAATTTATATAGATAAAAATAGAGGAATACCAAAAGACATCTTAAAGTTTTAAATTAAATATTTGAATGTTTCAAAGGGCCAAAATAGATAAAAGAGAACAACTTTAAGAATATTAAATATATGCAATGAACCTCCATTAAAATTTGGAAGAAGAAACAATCCTCCTTTGAACACATGAACTTTTCATTTACTCAATGTAGTAATTGATTATCACTAATATTTAAAATGTAATTAACTAATAAATATTTATAATATCTTAATTTAATATATAAGTAAAGTAAAGTAATATAAACCCAAGTAGAGAGAAGACCCAAAATAGTCCCTCATCTTTGGGTTAGGACTCAAAGTCACATGAAACACTAATAGTCCCTCATGTTTGTAATATTGGTGCACATTTGGCCCTCCCCTAAACTTTTGCCTATTTTTAGCATTAACTTTGTTCATAATTTTATGTAAGGCATGCCCCATCGTCTTTTTATATATTTAGTAGAAATAATAACTCTATGTGAGAGAAGGTGAGAAGAAGAACACCTTGTTCTGTTCCGTATAAATATTATTGCAGCTAAACTAAGAACATTTTAACGTATGACATTGCAAGAAAAGAAAAATTTGTACTATTGTACGTGAAATCGTTGTGATGAACCTTTCGACTTTACCTGCAATACAATTTTTGCTAAACAAAATAAGGTGTTTTTCTTCTCACAATCTCTCACATGGAGTTATTATTTCTACTAAATATATAAAATGACAATTAAACATTCCATACATAAATTATGAATAAAATCAATATAAAAAAATAGGCAGAATTTTGAGGGAAGACCAAAAGTGCACCAATATTGCAAACATGAGGGACTATTAATGTTCCAAGTACAAACTATCTTAACTAGAATATTCTATCATATTTCTATTTATTTTTTCTCAACTTTATAGTGACAAAATGATTGGAGAATTTAAAAATAAACTCCACCACAAAATACAAATGAACATATTATTTTTACTACTTTTTAGTCAATTTGGCTACTAGAGTGCAGGTGATGTGATCACTATAATAAAAACATACGTCATTTATTAATTAATAAAAAATGTAGACTCACTCGAACTAAAGACTAATAAAGAAAAAATATTTTCACACCACTTGAACTCAAGATATTTTATATTTAAAGTTCGATCTGAAACTCTTAATTAAAAGGCAAAGGAACTCAAGTGGTTTAAGTCAAATATTTAATTCATAATTGATTAAGAAATAATATAATTATAATTAAGATTAAATAAATAGAATTTAATTAGAATTAAATTTGGAAGTGTTCTCAGATCCTTCTACTACGCATCAGTCATCAGAATTCAAGAAAAAAGGTGCATTTAACGTGCAAATCGAGAATTAAATTAATCCTCATTATTAAACTTTTTAAATAATTATTTATCTTATTTTTATAGTTCTCTCCCTTTTTTTTGGATAATATAATATTTTGTGTTCCTTATTTAGTTTCAAAAAGTGAACAACATACATATATTATATAGTGGCGGAGATAGAATTTTCACTTGAAATTTCATCGTCTACGATACATTCATTAATTTTTTTAAAGAAAATAAATTAACTTTATATATAGTGTGTGACTTTTCTGTAAGAAGAATCTGATAAATCTCTTACGTCCTCGATATAATAATTTATATATTTTTTGCTTTCTCATACGATGACCAATACTCATATTGAGGGTCGGTTAAGTCCAGATTGATGTCAGGAAGTCCCACATTGAAGGGTATAACGTTTTCTAATAAAGATAATTTAATTCATAATTAGAGGGATTCAAACTCGAGACCTGATCTGATTAAGTATAAAAGAGTATTATTGTATGTGGTGAGAATAGTAGGGCTGCTAAACTTGTCTGGTTAATTTGGTGTAGTCCTCAAATAATGTATCAATGTCAATGTCAATTACTCTCACAAAGGACACAATTTTATTCATATGTTGGATAAGAACATTTTTCTCACCTATCGCTATTATTTATGGTAGTAATATATTGAATATTCAACTTTCATCAAACTGTATATACTAATCAATATATATTTAAAAAATTAACAAATAAACACATTTCAATTCTTGTAATCGAAAAATAATCATTATTTTAAAGTTTTAATGACATAATAAAAAAAGGGATGATAAATGTTAACCTGAAGATTATCGTGATATAGAAAAAAAATGTGATGCTCATAAAGTAGCTGTGTTTGTTGAGGAAAAATCATATGATATATTTGTTATAATTGCATATATTTCAAGTTACAATCAAGAAATTCTAAAATATCTATGAATTTTGAGTGATATGTGATTTCGACGAATCTTCGGTCTTAATGTTTTGTGGGTGTCTGTGACATACGCGGGTACAATAAATTCTATATTCATTTTCCACAGAGAATCTGAAAAAAACAAAATAGAAGAGAGACCGTGAATATGAAGAAAAAAAATCCATATCAGGGAAGAAGAAAAGTTACATGTCATTTTTTGGGAAGAGGAAAAGTTGAGATAACTATTTGAGAATTTTGAAATATATTCAGATAAAAGAGTTATTTTTAGAATTAAATTAACTTAATTTATACTTTATGCAGGGGGTACAAATATATAAAGCAAGAAAATAAAGTTAAATACCTAAACTAACACTCTAGCAGTTGGTTAAGATTGAGGACAAATTTGGTACTTTTTTATGAGAACTGGGTTTTTTGGTAATTCTATGTTAAGTATCATCTAAGAATTTGGTTGTACATACAATTATAATAAGCAGCATATAAATGAAATACCACAAATACCCCTAACTCTAGTTAATCAGCGAGTTCAACTCTCTTTTCTCTCTCTACTAGAAAGCAACCCAATATTATTAAGTATTATTTCTTTTTTTTTGTTAAGTTTGTTTTTACGTGAAATTGGAGAAAAGAAATTTGATGGATCTAAAGTGTTTGTTATATAAAATGTTAATTTTTCTATATTTGATAAGTTAAAATCTTTGCAATATATTTTCTCTAGAATTTTTTTTTTTCCTTTTAAAATGAGGAAATGAATTCTATAATAGACGTATGAAAAAAAAAGTTACACATAATATTCTACATTGATAATGTTTTCCTCCGTTTTCAACCACACCTCATCTTTACCCGATAATCTGGGGGGGGGGGGGGGGGGGGGGGGGGGGGGGGGGGGGGGGGGGGGGGGGGGGGGGGGGGGGGGGGGGGGGGGGGGGGGGGGGGGGGGGGGGG
>JAJOOO010010177.1:0-10226 GCA_029582685.1 Solanum piurae
TGGTGATCCGGAATTCCGACCTCATTTTTGCCAAAATTATACCTGGACGTTCGTTAAGAACTTACCTATGGAGCCAATTGTCCTTCACGGCCAAAACGGCCCATTTTCAAGGTCAAACGATCCACAGAGCAGGTAAACCCCACATTTTGCCAATTTTAGTGTGCTATAGTTCACCATCTTTTTTGGTGATCCGGAATTCCAACCTCATTTTTGCCTAAATATTACGTGGACGTCCGTTAAGACCTTACCTACGGAGCCCGATGGCCCTCACGAACAAAACAGCCCACTTTCAAGGTCAAACGATCACAAAGCAGGTAAACCCCCCATTTTGCCAATTTTCGTGTGCTATAGTCCATGGATGTTTTGGTCATCCGGAATTCCGACCTCATTTTTGCCAAAATTTTACCTGGACGTCCGTTAAGACCTTACCTATGGAGCCAGTTCTCCCTGACGGCCAAAAAGGCCTATTTTCAAGGTCAAACGATCCACAGAGGAGGTTAACCCCCCATTTTGCCAATTTTCGTGTGCTATAGTTCCTTTTCTTTTTTGGTGATCCGGAATTTCATCCACATTTTTGCCTAAATTTTGCGTGGACGTCCGTTAAGACCTTACATATGGAGCCAGATGACCCTCACGAATAAAAAAACCCATTTTCAAGGTCAAACGATCACCTGAGCAGGTAAACCCCATATTTTGCCAATTTTTGTGTGCATAGTCCATGGATTTTTTGGTGATCCGGAATTCCGAGCTCATTTTTGCCAAAATTATACCTGGACGTCCGTTAATACCTTACATATGGAACCAGATAGCCCTCACGAATAAAACAGCCCATTTTCAAGGTTAAACGATCACCTGAGCAGGTAAACCCCCTATTTTGGCAATTTTTGTGTGCTATAGTCCATGGATTTATTGGTGATCCGGAATTCCGACCTCATTTTTGCCAAAATTATACCTTTACGTTCGTTAACACCTTACCTATGGAGCCAGTTGTCCCTCACGGATAAAACGGCCAATTTTCAAGGTCAAACGATCCACAGAGCAGGTAAACCCCACATATTGCCAATTTTTGTATGCTATAGTTCACCATCTTTTTTTATGATCCGGAATTCCGACCTCATTTTTGCCAAAATTATATATGGACGTCCGTTAAGACCTTACCTATGGAGCCAGTTGTCCCTCACGGCCAAAACGGCCCATTTTCAAGGTCAAGCGATCCACAGAGCAGGTAAACCCCCCATTTTGCCGATTTTCATGTGCTATGGTTCACCATCTTTTTTGGTGATCCGGAATTCCAACCTCATTTTTGCCTAAATTTTACGTGGACGTCCGTTAAGACCTTATCTATGGAGCCAGACGTCCCTCACGAACAAAACAGCCCATTTTCAAGGTCAAACGATCACAGAGCAGGTAAACCCTCCATTTTGCCAATTTTCGTGTGTTATAGTCCATGGATTTTTTGGTGACCCGGAATTCCAACCTCATTTTTGCCAAAATTATACATGGACGTCCGTTTAGACCTTACCTATGGAGCCAGTTTTCCCTCACCACCAAAACGGCCCATTTTCAAGGTCAAACGATCCACAGAGCATGTAAACCCCCCATTTTGCCAATTTTCGTGTGCTATAGTTCACCATCTTTTTTGGTGATCCGGAATTCCAACCTCATTATTGCCTAAATTTTACGTGGACGTCCGTTAAGACCTTACCTATGGAGCTAGATGGCCCTCATTAACAAAACAACCCATTTTTAAGGTCAAACGATCAACGGAGCAGGTAAACCCCCTATTTTCCAATTTTCGTGTGCTATAGTCCATGGATTTTTTGGTGATCCGGAATTCCGACCCCATTTTTGCAAAAATTATACCTTGACGTCCGTTAAGACCTTACCTATGGAGCCAGTTGTCCCTCACGGCCAAAACAGCCCATTTTCATGGTCAAACGATCCACAGGGATGGTAAACCCCCCATTTTGCCAATTTTCGTGTGCTATAGTTCACCATCTTTTTTGGTGATCCGGAATTCCTACCTCATTTTTGCCTAAACTTTACGTGGACGTCCGTTAAGACCTTACCTATGGAGCCATATGGCCCTCACAAACAAAACAACCCATTTTCAAGGTCAAACGATCACCTGAGCAGGTAAACCCCCCATGGATTTTTTGGTGATCCGAAATTCCTAGCTCATTTTTGCCAAAATTATACCTGGACGTCCGTTAAGACCTTATCTATGGAGCCAGTTGTCCCTCACGGCCAAAACGGCCCATTTTCATGGTCAAACGATCCTCAGAGCAGGTAAACCCCACACGAAAATTGGCAAAATGGGGGGTTTAACTGCTCTAGGGCACGTTTGACCATGAAAATGGGCCGTTTTGGCCGTGAGGGCCCACTGGCTCTAGCAAAGGTCTTGACGGACATCCATGAAAAATTTAGGCAAAAATTAGATCGGAATTCCTGATCACCAAATAATCCATGGACTATAGCACACGAAAATCTGCAAAATAGGGGGTTTACCTGCTTTAGGGATCGTTTGTCCTTGAAAGTGAACCGTTTTGACCGTAAAGGCCAACTGGCTCCATAGATAAGGTTACAACGGACATCCACAAAAAATTTTGGTAAAAATGAGGTCAGAATTCTGGATCACCAAAAAATCCATGGACTATAGCACACAAAATCGACATAATGAGGGGTATATCTTCTCCAGGGATTGTTTGACCTTGAAAATGGGTCATTTTGGCCGTGAGGGTCAAATCACTCCATAGCTAAGTTCTTAATGGACGTCCATGAAAAATTTTGGCAAAAATAAGGTCGGAATTACTCACCACCAAAAAATACATGGACTATAGCACACGAAAATTGGTAAAATATGAGGTTTACCTGCTCTGAGGCTCATTTGACCTTGAAAATGAGCCATTTTGGCCGTGAGGTCCAACTGGCTCCATAGCTAAGTTTTTAACGGACATCCATGAAAAAATTTGGCAAAAATGATGTCAGAATTCTTTATCACCAAAAAATCCATGGACTATAGCACACAAAAATCGGCAAAATGAGGGGTTTACCTGTTTCAGGTCTCGTTTGACCTTGAAAGTGGACCGTTTTGGCCATGAGGGTCAACTGTCTCCAAAGCTAAGATCTTAACGAATATCCATGAAAAATTTCGGCAAAAATGAGGTCGTAATTCCTGATCACCAAAAAATCCATGGACTATAGCACATGAAAATCAGCAAAATAGGGGGTTTACCTGCTCTAGGGCTCGTTTGACCTTAAAAGTGGGCTGTTTTGGCCGTAAAGGCCAAATGGCTCCATAGCTAAGGTCTCAACAGACATCCACAAAAAAAATTGGCAAAAATGAGGTCGGAATTCTGGATCACCAAAAAATCCATAGACTATAGCACACAAAAATCGGTAAAATGTGGGGTTAACTTGCTCCAGGGCTCGTTTGACCTTGAAAATGGGTCGTTTTGGTCGTGAGGGCCAACTGGTTCCATAGCTAAAGTCTTAATGGACATCCATGAAAGATTTCGGCAAAAATGAGGTCGAAATTCCTGATCATCAAAAATCCATGGACTATAGAACACGAAAATTGGCAAAATAGGGGGTTTACCTGCTCTAGGACTCGTTTGACCTTGACAGTGGACTGTTTTGTCCGTGAGGGTAAATTGGCTCCATAGCTAAGGTCTCAACGGACATCCATAAAATATTTCAGAAAAAATGAGGTCAGAATACTGGATCACCAAAAAATCCATGGACTATAGCACACAAAAATCGGCAAAATGAGAGGTATATCTTCTCCAGGGATCGTTTGACCTTAAAAATGGGCCGTTTTGGCCGTAAGGGACAACTGGCTCCATAGGTAAGGTCTTAATGGACGTCCATGAAAAATATCGGTAAAAATTAGGTTGGAATTACTGATCACCAAAAAATCATGGACTATAGCACACGAAAATCGGCAAAATGGGGGATTACCTTCTCCATGGCTCGTTTTACCTTGAAAATGGGCCGTTTTGGCCATGAGGGCCAACTGGCTCCATAGATAAGGTCTTAACAAACATCCATGAAAGATTTTGGCCAAAATTAGGTCAAAATTCCTGATCACCAAAAAACCCATGGACTATAGCACACGAAAATCGGCAAAATAAGGGGTTTACCAGCTCTAGGACTCATTTGACCTTGAAAGTGAACCGTTTTGGCCTTAAGGGCTAACTGGCTTCATAGCTAAGGTCTCAATGGACATCCATAAAAAAAATTGGCAAAAATGAGGTCTGAATTCTGGATCACCAAAAAATCCATTGACTATAGCACACGAAAATCGGCAAAATAGGGGTATATCTTCTCCATGTATTGTTTGACCTTGAAAATGGGCCGTTTTTGCTGTGAGGGCCAACTGGCTCCATAGCTAAGGTCTTAATGGACGTTCATGAAAAATTTCAGCAAAAATGAGGTCGGAATTACTGATCACTAAAAAATCCATAGATTATAGCACACGAAAATTGGCAAAATGGGGGATTTACCTGCTCTAGGGATCGTTTGACCTTGAAAATGGGCCGTTTTGGCAGTGTGGGCCAACTGGCTCCATAGATAAGGTCTTAATGGACCTCCATGAAAGATTTCGACAAAAATGAGGTCGGAATTATTTATCACAAAAAAATTCATAGACTATAGCACATGAAAATCGGCAATATGTGGGGTTTACCTGCTCTTAGGATTGTTTGACCTTGAAAATGGGCCACTTTGTCCATGAGGGCTAACTGACTCCATAACAAAGGTCTTAACGGATGTCCATGAAAAAGTTTGTTAAAAATTAGGTCGGAATTCCTGATCACTAAAAAATCCATGGACTATAGCACACAAAAATCAGCAAAATGGGGGGTTTACCTGCTCTAGGACTCGTTTGACCTAGAAAGTGAACATTTTTTTGCCGTGAGGGCCAACTGTCTCCATAGTTGAGGTCTCAACGAACATCCATAAAAAAATTCGATATAAATGAGCTCTAAATTCTGGATCACCAAAAAATCCATGGACTATAGCACATGAAAATCAGCAAAATAGGGGTATATCTTTTCCAGGGATCGTTTGACCCTGAAAATGGGTCGTTTTGCCAGTGAGAGTCTACTGGCTCCATAGCTAAGGTCTTAATGGACGTCCATGAAAAATTTCGGCAAAAATGAGATCGGAATTACTGATCACCAAAAAATCCATGGATTATAGCACACGAAAAAAAGCAAAATATGGGGTTTACTTGCTCTGAGGCTTGTTTGACCTTGAAATGGGTCATTTTGGCCGTGAGGGCCAACTGACTCTATAACTAAGGTCTTAACAGACGTTCATGAAAAATTTTGGCAAAAATTAGATCATAATTCATGATCACCCAAAAACTCCATGGATTATAGCACACGAAAATAAGCAAAATGGGGGGTTTACCTGCTCCGGGGATCATTTGACCTTGCAAATGGGCGGTTTTGGCCGTGAGGGCCAACTGGCTCCAGAGCTAATGTCTTAAAGGACGCTCATTTAAAATTTTGGAAAAAATGAGGTCGGAATTCTGGATCACCAAAAATGATAGTGAACTATAGTAGACGAAAATCAGCAAAATGGGGGGTTTACTTGCTCCGGGTTTCGTTTGACCTTGAAAATGAATCATTTTGGCCGTGAGGGCCAACTGGCTCCATATCTAAGGTCTTAACGGACCTTTATAAAAACTTTCAGCAAAAATGCGGTCGGAATTCCAAATCACGAAAAACTCCATGGACTATAGCACATGAAAATCGGAAAAATGGGGGGTTTACCTGCTCCAGGGTTCATTTGACCTTTAAAAAGGGCCGTTTTAGCCATGAGGGCCAATTGGCTCCGTATCTAAGGTCTTAATGGACATCCATGAAAAAATTCGACAAAAATGAGGTCGGAATTCCTGATCACCAAAAAATCCATGGACTATAGCACATGAAAATCGGAAAAATTGGAGGTTTACCTGCTCCAGGGCTCGTTTGACCTTGAAAGTGGGTCGTTTTGGCCGTAAGGGCCAACTGGCTCTATAGCTAAGGTCTTAATGGACGTCCATGAAATATTTCAGCAAAAATAAGGTCGTAATTACAGATCATCGAAAAATCCATAGACTATTGCACACGAAAAAAATTGGCAAAATGGGGGTATATCTTCTCCATAGATTGTTTGACCTTGAAAATGGGCCGTTTTGGCCGTGAGGGCCAACTTGCTCCATATCTAAGGTCTTAATGGACCTCCATGAAAATTTTTGGCTAAAATGAGGTCGGAATTACTTATCACCAAAAAATCCATGGACTATAGCACACAAAAAGCGGCAAAATGTGGGGCTTACCTGCTCTGAGGCTCGTTTGACCTAAAAAATGGGTTGTTTTGACCGTGAGGGCCAACTGGCTCCATATTTAAGGTCTTAATGGACATCCATGAAAAATTTTGGCAAAAATGAGGTCGGAATTACTGATCACCAAAAAATCCATAGACTATAGCACACGAAAATTGGCAAAATGGGGGTTTACCTGCTCTAGGGATCGTTTGACCTTGAAAGTGGACTGTTTTGGTCGTGAGGGCCAACTGGCTCCATAGCAAAGGTCTCAACGAACATCTATAAAGAATTTCAAAAAAATGAAGTCAGAATTCTGGATCACCAAAAACTCCATGGACTATTGCACACGAAAATCGGCAAAATAGGGGGTATATCTTCTCCAGGGATCGTTTACCTTGAAAATGGGTTGTTTTGGCCGTAAGAGCCAACTGGCTCCATTGCTAAGGTTTTAATGGACGTTCATGAAATATTTCGACAAATATGAGGTCGGAATTACTGATCATCAAAAAACACATGGACTATAGCGCACAAAAATCGACAAAATGGGGGGTTTACCTGCTCCAGGGCACGTTTGACCTTGAAACTGGAACGTTTTGGTCGTGAGAGCCAACTGGTTCTATAGCTAAGGTCTCAACGGATATCCATAAAAAATTTCGACAAAAATGAGGTCGGAATTCTGGACTTCCAAAAAATCCATGGACTATAGTAGACGAAAATTGGTAAAATGGGGGGTATATCTTCTCCAGGTATCATTTGACCTTAAAAATGGGTCGTTTTGGCCGTGAGGGCCAACTGGCTCTATAGCTAAGGTCTTAATGGACGTCCATGAAATATTTCAGCAAAAATAAGGTCGTAATTACAGATCATCAAAAAATCCATGGACTATAGCACACGCAAATTGGCAAAATGTGGGGTTTACCTGCTCTGAGGCTCGTTTGACCTTGAAAATGGGCCGTGAGGGCCAACTGAATCCATAACTAGGGTCTTAACGGACGTCCAAGAAAAATTTTGGCAAAACTTAGGTCGTAATTCCTGATCACCCAAAAAGATGGTGAACTATAGCACACGAAAATCAGCAAAATGGGGGGTTTACTTGCTCCGGGGTTTGTTTGACATTGAAAATGGGTCATTTTGGCCGTGAGGGACAACTGGCTCCATAGCTAAGGTTTTAACGGACCTCCATTAAAAAAATTGCAAAAATTAGGTTGGAATTCCGGATAACCAAAAACTCCATGGACTATAGCACACGAAAATTGGCAAAATGAGGGGTTTACCCGCTCCAAGGCTCGTTTGACCTTGAAAATGGGTCGTTTTGGCCGTGAGGACGAACTGGCTCCATAGCTAAGGTCTTAAAGGACATCCATGAAAAAATTTGGCAAATATGAGGTCGGAATTCCTGATCACCAAAAAATCCATGGACTTAGCACATGAAAATTGGAAATATGTGGGGTTTACCAGAATTGGCCCTCATGGCCCTCATGGTGATCCAGAACTCTGACCTTATTTTTGTCAAAAATTTTCATGGACGTCCGTTAAGACCTTAGCTAGGGAGCCAGTTGGCCCTCATGGCCAAAATGATCCATTTTCAAGGTGAAACGAGCCCCGAAGCAGGTAAACCCCCCATTTTGCCAATTTTCGTATGCATTCACCATATTTTTTGGTGATCCAGAATTCTGACCTCATTTTTACCAAAAAATTTCATGGACGTTCGTAAAGACCTTAGCTATGGAGCCAGTTGGTCCTCACGGCCAAAACGACCCATTTTCAAGGTCAAACGATCCCCGGAGCAAGTTAACCCCCCATTTTACCAATTTTCGTGTGCTATAGTTCACCATCATTTTTGGTGATCCAGAATTCTGACCTCATTTTTGCCAAAATTTTAAATGAGTGTCCTTTAAGACATTAGCTCTAGAGCCAGTTGGCCCTCACGGCCAAAACCGCCCATTTGCAAGGTCAAATGAGCCCTGGAGCAGGTAAACCCCCCATTTTGCTTATTTTCGTGTGCTATAGTTCACCATCTTTTTTGGTGATCCAAAATTTCGACCTCATTTTTGATGAAATTTTTCATGGACGTCCGTTAAGACCTTAGCTACGGAGCAAGTTGACCCTCACGGCCAAAACGGCCCATTTTCAAGGTCAAACAAGCCCCGAAGCAGGTAAACCCCCATTTTGCCAATTTTCGTGGGCTATAGTTCACCATCTTTTTTGGTGATCCAGAATTTCGACCTCATTTTTGCCGAAATTTTTCATGGACGTCAGTTAAGACCTTAGTTATGGAGCCAGTTGGCCCTCACGGCCAAAACGACCCATTTTCAAGGTCAAATGAGCTCCGGAGCAGGTAAACCCTATAGAAATGTATCATTCTTTTTGGGATTGACTAAAAAGAAAAATAGGTCACATAGATTGGGACAGAGGGAGTAGTAATTTGAGGCACTGCAAATTGTATAATGAGATGATCATGACTTGCTAGGCTTCGGCTTCGGTGAATTCTTCAATGGCTTATCAGCAGCAAGACGAGTAGATGAGCGGGATTTTGACCATGGAAACCAACTTCCTGCAAAAGAAGATATATCATCTTTTCTTATCACAGCTTTTTGACTCAACTTACAAGCATGTTCATACTACTTTTTGGTGATATGAGAATATCTTCTGCTAAACAATATCAGTTGATCTTTGTGGAAAAAAATTGTCTCACCAAAACCATGTCCATGTACAAGAACAATTTTGAAGTCATACTAATAATTTGAATCTCCAAATTTCAATTGTGCCACATAAATCGGATGGAGGAAGGGAGTATCTTTTAGTACTCCAATTAAAGAAGGCTGAAAGAAGCAAGTTAAAGGAAAAATAACACACATTTTTTTCACCTCAAAAGGAAAAATTAAGTGACGCCATTTTACATGGCATCCATGCACATAAATGACTCGACCCTACAAACAGTCTGCAATATTCAATCTACCTTTGCAAACCATGAGACTGAATATCAAATGTAATTCACTTTTTAAAAAAATATACATATACACTTCAATCAATGATTACAGACCTCTGCCGCTACTACTACTGGATCTAAACCCAGCACCCGCCACCACTTCGACGACCCATAATATTCAAAAGAAGAAATTTGAAAACAACAACTGGCTGTAAAAATGGCAGACTCAAGCTGAAGGGCTTGGGTTTATATAAGGGAGTGGGGTTGGAGTAGCTTGAGGAACAAGATGGATTTCTATTGGCAAACATGTGGTGGAATTTTTCTTCCGTGACACTCATATTTTAGAAAAAAATTTTCATATTTTGGATTATCTGCTCTTTTATCTCTATTTTGTAATTATCTTTAAAATTAATAATCTTTTCGCATAGCTTAAGTTTATAATTTTATGCGAGTTATGGCTTGCATTATTTCGTTAGATATATGTTTGATTAATAAAAATTAAATATCGAGAAGCAAATCATGCAATTAAGGGTGTGTTTGGTATGAAGGAAAATGCTTTCAATGGAAAATGTTTTCCTAGAAAACAAGTTGATTTTTGACATATTTTCTCATGTTTGGTTGGTGAACAGAAAATATTTTCCGAAAAAAAAATTTAGTGTTTGATTTATGAATGAAAAATACTTTTGAGAAATATCTTTTATTTTTACTAGAGTAGAAAATAATTTTTGAAATTGAAAATATTTTTTAAAAACAAACTTAGAAATTTTTTTTGGGGGGGTGGGGTGGTAGGGGGTGAGGGGGTAGGGGTGAAAAATTGAAATTTTGAAGTTGAAAATATTTGATAAAAACAAACTTAAATTTTTTTTGGGGGGTGGATGGGGGGAGGGAGGGTCAAGGGTAGGGTGAAAAAATGAAATTTTGAAGTTGAAAATATTTTTTAAAAATAAACTTAATTTTTTTTGGGCGGAGGAGTGGGGTAGG
>JAJOOO010010179.1:0-11083 GCA_029582685.1 Solanum piurae
TCCCTGGTTTTGATCCTTGAGGACAAGGATCTCTTTTAGGAGGGGAGTATTGTTACACTAATTAGTTAATTAGGCTTAGTATTGGCCATGTCAGCAGATTCTATTATAACTAACAATTAGTTAGTTAGTTAGTTAGTTACACAATTACTGTTCATTACTGTTCCATTACTGCTCATAGAGTTAGTTAGTCGATCAGGAAGTTAGTTGAGAATTAGGCTGAATAAGTCACTACACTACAGTTGTATATAAACACTCTCATATGTACATTTCAGATCATCAATATACAGATCATTGTTTTCTTCTCTAAATCTCTCTTCTTCTCCAATTCTTCTCTTCTCTTCTAATTGTTCTTGAGCTGTTCTTCAACAGTTCATCTCAATCCTCGAATCTTCAGTGATTCCTGCAATTGAGCTAACAGACTCCAATACATGTGATGAAGGACAAGTGTGCGGACATTATACTCAGGTGGTTTGGGGTAATTCCGTTCATCTTGGATGTGCTAGGGTTCAATGTAATAATGGAGGATACGTTGTATCTTGCAACTATGATTCTCCAGGTAATTTTATAGGCCAAAGTCCATACTAAAAAATGCGACTTATTACTTGATATATATATATATATATTTGTACTACGTAGTTCCATATTAAAAGTAAAAGAATCACTACAACAAATTCGATTATCAGGGATAAATAATTTCATCATTTATAAATCATATTTCGTCACTAAAAATCTTGTGACACGAAAAATAATTCGTCAATCAATCGTCACTAAATGTGTGTTGCTAAAAGTATACAAATACGATTTAGTGCTTCGTCGCTAAAAATATTATTTAACTACAAAAAGAAAAATCATCCCCAAATGCTTAAACATTTGTGATAAATTTATTTGTCGTAAAAAGTATATTTTTTGTAGTTAATAGTATCCTTTGTCACTAAAAAGGTTATTACTACCGACAAAATTATATCGTCGCTAATTATTTTACTTCAATCAGCGACGACATCAATTGTCTCTAAAGTTATATGTATTTCGTAGTTGAACAAAATCTAATTTCGTCACTAATAACTATATTTTATATTAAAAAAATTTAATTTTTCCTTATATGTATTAATTAGGGATAAATTTATTATTATAAAAAATGTTAATGTTCCTATTATCTCCCATCTCAATTTTTTTTAACCCCTCCCCAAGAGGGGCTCCCACATTACGCTTTCTTGGAGACTCGAACCCACAACCTTAAAGTATGAAGTGAGGAGTGATTACCATCCGATCAACTCTCTCTTGTCTCTCATTTTTATTTTATTTTTAACTTCATTCACTTATTTCAAATTTAACTTCTGTAGAAATAATATATTACATGATTATTTATACACATACACAAATGCATGAAATTTAACACCCACAATTCATTCAAATGTAGATTATATTCTAATTAAATTGTATATTTTTCAAAATATCTTTATATATATTCAGTACGATTCAGTCATTTTATTTATATTTATTTTTATGAATTTTATAATTTATTCAGTTTATATAAAATTAAACTTTTGATTTTATTTTTAAAAAATGAATAATCGATTCAATTCGATCAGTAAATCAATTGTTTTGAAAAAAACATCGATACTCATAACTATAGTACTTCATCATAGTATATTTGAAATCCTAGTTTGTTCATTTCTTTCATTTGTGCTTTCATTTTTTAGTTTATTTCAATTTTCACATTGATGGAAAAGGTTAATAGAAATTAATGAAATATTTCGAACCTTTGCAAAGTCTAAGTTTGTAAGTCGATGTTATCTCTATATAGTTGCTCTACCTACGTATATGGAATTACTATTAAATATGTACATATTTTTAGGCAAAAGCAAATAGATCGACTTAGTCTATGCAGTTTACCAATCACAAATCAATAGACACGCTAAAAAATTAGCACCAAAACTTGAGAAATTATTTTTTCTATCGTCTTTATCGATGAAAGTGTATCAAATAAAAAACAAAAGTGCTAAACCAACAAATATTAGCAATATAGTGGTAAAATTGTAACCCACTCAGGGTACTTATAACCTGGATTGTATTTTTCAAATGATGTATTTTATAATTGCATAATTTAAGAAAATTGATGAATTGAACTTTTTCATTTTTATAAAACCGACTGAATTCGTTGGTTTTAATAATTTCCCTTGCCAATTAACGAATGGACTCCGTCTATTTCTTATGAAGAACTTGTATTATTCTTTTTGAAAGTTCTCACTTGTAATTATGAACAATTGTAGCCAAAAAAATTGTATTTAGCTATGGATTTTTTTCGTAGCAAATAGTTGAATTATTCACTACAAATTTTAAGTCGTCGCTATTTAACACCTTACACATTTTATGACAATTTTTTTGTTGTCACTAAATCACAGATTGATTAGAGACAATAAAATCTTTGTCACCAATTATTTATATTATTAGTGACAAAAATAAATGTCATTAAATCTAAATTTTTATAGCTAAAACTTATAATATTTAACTACGAACTCTAATTTGTCGATATTGTAACAACATGTTTTTTTAGATGAAATTTTTTTGTGTCCAAAAATTAATAAATTTTAAGACAAAATATAATTTGTCATGAATTATATAAGTTATTAGTGACGAAATAATGGGTCACTGGCAACTTTAAATTCGTGACTAACACTACTTAACAAATGGCGCCAATTAAATTTTTGGTGGGAAACTTTAGTGGACAAAACTTTGCTACAAATTTTTATGTTTCGTCACTAAAAGTATGTGTCTCATATATTTAAGCACGAAAAGTAAATTTTGTCACTAAAAGCGAACAATTAGTGACGAATTTGATGTTGTAGCTAATAATTTTGTAGCTATATATCATATTTGTTGTAGTGAATAATGTACAAGTTGTAACAGTAATGTATGAAGCTGCTTCTATATATGATCTGATTATTATGAATTACTACTCTTAAGAAATCATGTGTTGATGTTCTAATTAACTGCACTTTCATGATCAAAATCTTAACAACATGCATTTTCAAACAATGGGAACGCATGCAACGTATATGTATGTGCTGTTAATACATATACTGATCACCTGCTAAAAAGAGTTGAATTTTCTAAATGTTGGAAAAGTCATCTTTCAATCCCTATATTTGCAACTAATTTCCATATTTATTTATTTTTTTCTCACTAATGAGGAACTTTCTACTGAAATCAAAAGTGCTTTTTAACTTCACCAGATGCAAGTCCCAACTTTTCAAATGAGGGCCAAAAATATGACGGCTTAGTTCTCCCTAGGAAGGGTTACTATCACGATTCAAATCAGCGGTCGTGCAGGGCACCTACTCTAACACCTAGATAGGAGGATCCTTACCATCCAATTTTTAAATTGAGACTGCGGAAGTAAACAAAAATTCAATTTATCAACTTTTCTTTAATTCAAAATGATTCCTTGTTTTGATAACAATAAAAAGAGTGCCTTGAAAATATACGGAAACCTTCATCGGAACTAGTCTGAACATGTACAAGAGTTTCTTATTTAGTACAAGTGTATAAAGTTACCCAAAAAACTGGATTTTGAGGGTAATAAGGTCTTAATTAGTTAAGGTGTGTTTCTGAAATTTCGATTATAGTCTAGAGGGTATTTGAACCTTATCCCTAAAAATTATTATAAGACACAATAATTGACAATTCAAAATATTTAAAAATACATAAAAAAATATACAATTAAAGATAGACTTGTTTAAATTTTAAAGTCCGAAATGGATCACATAAATTTGGACCGAGAGAGTATATATTTGCTTAAGGTAAAGTCGTGAGACATGCGTTACGTTAATGTGGAACACGGATAGAGTCAGAGAGACACATGCTAATGTGGAACACATAGATACTGACAAAGAATTTAGTTATTTTCCATTGCCAAGAATTGCAACTAATTTTCATAATCAAACAGCAAATTTTTTTTTTTCTCACTAATGAGGAACTTTCTACTGTAATCAAAAGTGCTTTTTGACTAGATAAGATGCAAGTCCCAGCTTCTCAAATAAGGGCCAAAAACTATGATGGTGTCTACTTTGAGCCACATTAGTTCTCCCTAGGAAGGATTACCTCTAATATAGAGTAGTGATGCATGTGTTGTCAAAAAGATGTATAATAAGTTATTATTTGCTTTAAGGAAAATGCATAAGTACCCCCAATCTATGTTCGAAATCTCAAAGACACAATTATATTATATTAAGATCCTATTATCCTTGAACTTATTTTATAAATAATTTCTACTCCTTTTCAGCCTACGTGGCACTATCTTCTGGGCCCAGTGCGTGTTGACAATTTTTTCAAGCTATCTGGTTGATAGTGTCACGTAGGCCGAAAAGGGCTTGAAAATTATTTATAAAATAAGTTCGGGAGGGTAATAGGACCTCAGTACAATATAAGTGTGTCTCTGGGATTTCGGGTATAGGTTGGGGTACTTATGCATTTTTTCCTTTGCTTTATATTTATTATCTTTTTTAGCTTTGATTTTATGAATTATTCTTTTGTTGAGTGTTTTTATTAAAATGGTGGAAAGTTGAAGAGATTTGGAGAAAAAATGATTTAAAAAAAAGAAGGGAAATCATATAAGAAACCAAACAAATAACTTAATGAAGAATTAAATGGGAAACTTAAAAATAGCAATCATTAGGCCTTAAATAGGATTCCTTAGCAATAGTTTCACTAATTAAAATTTGTAACTACACTTTGGCTTGCTACACATTTGTATTCGTTTTATTTTTTCATAGATTTTGGAGAAAAATGAACAAATACAAACTGATTGTATCAAAATGAATACATATTTGGAGGAGAGAGGCGACTGAAATCGAGTGAGGGAGAGAGAAGATGAATACATGTTGTATAACAAATACAATTGATACATAATACAAATATAATTGAACACAAATTTAGATTTTCAAATACAATCGATATAAAATACAAATCTCTCACCTATATTTGTTTGGATACAATTGATCCATAATACATTTGACAAAGAGGATGAATACATATTGTATTCATATGAATACAAATACAGTTGACATAAAATACAAAACTCTCATCAATATTTGATTGAATACAATTGATACATAATACATTTGAATAGATTTATTATTGGCAAGAGAGGAGGAGGGGGAGGGGATAGAGGGAGGATAGGCAAGGGAGAGAGGGAGAGTGTTTGCTATAAAAACAACATATAGTGGTGTTTTGTAATTTTCTTAAACTATAGTTGTTTCGCCATAAATATGTCGGCATTTTTTCCTTGTTCCATAAATTTCCCTTAAATAGATAATTCTACATTAATATTTATATACAAAAAAAAACAAGACATTACAATTGCAATGAAAATACTTACCCGACACTTGGCAAAATACGAAGACAAGTTACAAAAAACAGCAAGGAAATTAGCCACTAGGAAAAATCCCTATTGGGTTTCTTTTTTCTTTTTTTTTGGGCGTTGCGCGCCAAATGCAATTCAATTATAATCTTTCTCCATTTATTTGGATTCAAATATTTCGTATTAAACTTTTTCTATTTCTATAAATAGTCTTTGAAAACGTCTTGGAAGAGAAATTTTGACCTACGAAGAGCTAGGAGCCATTATGGAGGTTGGCCCTAAATGTGGGCCGCTAAAAGCATTTAAGCTCTATTTAGTGTTTGATGGAATGTATGCGTCCACTAACTATGACAGGACCAGGTCCTTTAGCATAGTAACAGTACAGAAAAGTAGATACTTGAAGTTAATCAAGACACACGATTTTACGTGGAAACCTCTTTGCTCAAGGGAGTAAAACCACGACCTGTCACGCAGGATTTCCAAAACTGTTTTTACTAATCTTCTCAAGCAAAAGCGAAACATAGTTTACAACCACGAGATTAACCTCCTTATATCAAACTAAGTAATATTCCTATTACTTAAACAAGCCAAAGCAATGCTCTCATTGCCAACTATACTAACCCTCACTGATTAATATAGACTTTTAACTTTAAGACACAAAGTTACACCTAACTATGCTCTTACAAGATTCAAACAAGGTGTTGAAACCTTTCCAACAGGAGTGAGATGAATCCTACAAGATAAGTACAAATACAAGCAAACAAAACATCAACAGGTTAAGAAAGTAATTCTTCAATCGATCAGGTCCCTTGTTGTTTTGTATGAAGCTTGATTTTTCTCTATTTGAATGAATAGTTGATGTGTTCTTTATCATGTTGATTATATCAATCCAAAAAGATTTATTGTCCATTGGACAAACAACCTCGTCCATTCTGATTGGTTTAGTACGCTGACAACTTCACCAACCACTGACAGGACAACTTTTCAGCTGTACAACACATTGTCCTAGACGAAACCACTATGCAGAGGACCGGGTCCCTGCACTTGTGATTATCATCAAAACATTTGAAGGCTTATCAATTTCCCCCTTTTTGATGATGGCAAACAAGTTTCCTTACATGAATTGATATTCATTCAAAGTGTCACCAGTTCCCCCTTAACACCAGTTTCATATGTCACTAGTCCCCCCTTAACACCAGTTTTATATGTCCCCAATTCCCCCTTAACACCAGTTTCAACAACACTTTACAGTCAATTCCCCCCTTTGACATCATTGAAAAGGAGTGACTCAAGCTGCATGCAAAGTCGTTAGGAATTCAAGGCCATGGGCCACACAATACATGAGCAAGTAGGCAGAAAATAGAGAAGACAAAAACATACCAAACAGGGAAAATAAATAGTAATATTAGATCACAATACTGGCCACAGAGTCCAATCAAAATAATACAATTGCCACTAGATTAAAAAAAGGAAATCAACAAAGGACACTAGAATAATTTAGAACAGAAACAAACAGACTCATTTAGGACGGAGGGGGACGGGGGAAGAAGGAATGCAACACAAGAGTCAGGCACGCATTAGCATCCACATGCGCCTCAATGAGTTGCTTGTTGAGAGTCTACACTTCCTCACTGAGTAAGGCATTTGTTTTCAGCAGCTGTGCATTCTCAGCTCTCAACTTTTCAACTTCTTCCTTATCTGTAGCACTGGTACCAGGTACTCGAGAGATATCCTGCTGGAGCTGGGACTTAAGTCGAGCAATCTCCACATCCTTTGCACTCATGGTAGCCGTGAAATCATCCATTTCGCACTTGAGAGCTTCATGTTTCTCAAGGAGTTCAGAGACATGGGATTTGGCTTTGACTTTACCCTCAACACACTCACATTCTAGAAGTGTGGCTGTAGAGAACATTTGCTTCACAATACCAGGTACTCCTCTGCTAAGAGGCACTCTAAAATGTTCAAACACATGATTCAACAAATACCCGTAGGGTATGCCATGTTTGGCATTTTTCCAAGTCATAAATCTATGCATGTGTTCTAGCATAATCCCAGGAAGGCTGATGGCTTCGAGTTCATCCAATTGATCCGTGAGAAACAAATATGTTGCAGAGGCCACAATCCTTTTCTAACTTCTGGGCACGAGCACTTTATTCACAAACTCAAACAACAACTGGTACTCCACTTTGAGAAACTTCTTGGGAAGACCAGCACACTTCATGTTCCCATGCTTGGTGGTCCTTTGAGCAAAGTTGATAGAAGGCTTGCACCCTTCAATGGACTTGATCCCTGCAGATGGAACTCCCAGAATTATCCCCCATCTTTCTTCATTTAGTGAAATTTTGACCTTGCACACAGTGGTTTGAATGCCTCCATCATCAAGAAGTTCCATTTTGTAATAGAACTCACGCACTTTTGGCTCATAGGGATATGGTTATGGACCTTCAAACAGATGCTCCCAACTTTGTAGAGAGACAAAGTCATAAAGAGTGCTCATTCCATGTTCTGTGAGAATGTCGCAATCAAACACCTTTCCATTTAGAAGTTTCTGGTTTTCAAGCTCAGTAATTCTTTCCTCTCTTGTCATTACCCCAGCTACATCTGACTTCTGGGCAGTCGGACCTGGTCCCTTTATAGACTTTGATTTTGAAAGACCCTTTGTGGTACCTTTTTGTAGGTGACCTTTTCACAGATTTAGTGCCTCTTTTGGTTTTAATTCGTTCTTCCTCCGCCTCCTTCTTCCTTTTCACCACAACTCTAATGTCATCCTCAGATTTTGTTTTGCTTGAACCTACCTCTTGAGGTAAAGTAATAGGTTCTTCAGTAGGCACACGAAGAAGTCGTCTTTGTCTTCGATTTCTTTCAGTTTGTGCCTCATTTGCTGCCAGAGCATCTCCAAAAAAAATTTGGACTGTCCCTTTAGTAATGTATCTCCTGTTGTTAGAGGATTCAACCATTTTTCCTTTTCCTGTTCTCTTTCGTTTCTTCTCTGACTCAGTAGGCTCCTCCCTAAAATATTATTCAGGAGCAGTTCCTGTTTGTTCAGGATACGATACACACATGTTTGAGGCATTTACTCATCGAACCCTCTTTCTAGACCAGACTAGAGGAACTTCTTCATCCTCTTCTTCACTTTCAATTCTCATAGTTTCAGGGTCTGGTCGAACATAGGATGAATACTATGACGAAGTTATTCCGGCGATCTACACTCTTCTTCCAGAAAATTTGTGTGAATGTCTCCCCTGAGTGAAGCAAGACTTTGCATAGCCACCAATTCCTCTGTCGTTGCCAGTATGTTGGATTCTATACCCTTACCCTCAAGCAAATCCCCTTCAAACAACCTTTCAAACATTTTAGACGACACAAGCCCTAGTTGAGACCCAACCTCTTGATCTTCTGTAGGTGTCTCAGTCACATGTTTGACAACTGAATGGGCCTCAAAATTTTGTGAGTACTTACCTGATAGAACTAAAGTTGGAGAAGACGGCAAGATGTCTGCCGGATTGGGTACAGGTGACTCTAATACTTCAGTGTAGGGTGTGATAGATTCATCAGCTTCACGAACCCCACACACAGGAGTGGACGGAGATCCCTTAGGAGGAGGAATTGAGAAATTGAATGAATTGGGATTTTCAATTTCTTGGGAGAGAGGAGATTTTGGGGGAGAGGAAGGATTAGATATTTTGCAAGAGAAAGACAAAGAGAGTTGAAGAGTAGTAAGAGATTTCGAAGAGAAATAGGAAGAATTGATGATTTTGAAATCTCTCAGGAAAGTGTATTTAAATTTGGTATCGGGTCCCTGAACAGTAGTGACCCTTGGTTTTTAAATTGAAAAGACGTCTGGAACTGAAATAAGAAACATGGAGATGACACGTGGCAGTGACCGTTGATAGAAAATTGTGTAGTAAAAAGTGATACTAACTTTTTCGGGGACCAGGTCCCTTAATATAGATAGCCCTGCTTGTTATGGTTAGATCTTCCCTTAAGCCAACATGTTATGAGTGTATACCAGTAGAGAGGTACCAGGTGTGAATTCATAACCAATAAGCAAAACAACAAGTATAGATACCTGCCCTCCTTAGCATAGTCAATTTTGGAGGATTTATGCAAATCTGTTGTGAAATCAGTTCAACTTGTGGAATCCCAGACTTAGTCTATTCTTGACAAAGTGCTCTTTGTTGAGTGCTTTGGTGAAGATGTCAGCTACTTGGTCCTTCATTTTGCAGTACTTCATCACCACATTTCCTTTATCAACATTGTCTCTGAGGAAGTGGTGCCTCAGATCTATGTGTTTTGTCCTCTTATGTTGGACAGGGTTCTTGGCCATGTTCATTGCACTTGTGTTGTCACAGATAAGAGGGATGGTGTCTGTGAGAACACCAAAGTCTTCAAGCTGTTGCTTAATCCACAAGAGTTGAGCACATTATGAGGCAGCAACCACATACTCAGCTTCAGCACTGGACAAGGCCACTTAGTTTTTCTTTTTAGTTCCCCATGAGATCAATGATGATCCCAAGAAATGAGCCATACCCGAGGTGTTTTTCCTGTCAACAAGGAAACTTGCATAGTCAGCATCGGCATATCCAATTAATTCAAAAGAATCCCCAGAAGGATAGTATAGGTCCAGATCCTGAGTTCCCTTCAAATATCTTAGGATCCTCTTAGCTGCCTTCAAGCGTGATTCCTTTGGAGCTGCTTGGAACCTAGCACACATCCCTGCGCTAAAGACTATATCTGGCCTGCTTGTAGTAAGGTAGATGAGTCACCCAATGATTCCTCTGTAAATAGTCTGATTCACATCAATCCATTCTTCATCCTTATCAAGTTTAGAACTTGTGCTCATGGGAGTGTCAAGTACTTTGGCATCCATTATGCTGAATTTCTTTAGAAGTTCTTTAATGTACTTCTCTTGACATATTGAAGTGCCCTGAGGGGACTGTTTGATTCGCAAGCCCAAGAAGAGGTAAGCTCCCCCATCATGCTCATTTTAAATTCACTACTCATTAGGGCTACAAACTCCTTGCATGGAGGATCTGAAGTGGCTTCAAAGATGATGTCATCTACATATACTTGCACTATCAAAAGCTTCTTAACTCTGGATTTTAGGAACAAGGTGTTGTCAAATTTACCTCTTTTAAATGAACTTTGACAGAAGCTCATACCAGGCTCTAGGCGCTTGTTTCAGACCATACAAGGCTCTATACAGCTTCAACACATGGTTTGGCAGGTCAACATCCTCAAATCCTGGAGGTTGTTTCACATATACCTCCTCTTTCAAGTACCCATTCAGGAAGGCACTCTTAACGTCCATTTGAAACAACTTGAACTCCATGTAGGTAACAAAGGTTATTAGAATTCTGATGGCTTCTATCCTTGCTACAGGTGCCAAGGTCTCATCATAGTCAATACCCTCCTCTTGATTGTACCCCTGTACCACTAGTCTTGACTTATTTCTTGTGATAGTTTCATGTTCATCAAGCTTGTTTCTGAACATCCATCTGGTCCCAATAATAGTTTTGTTGAGAGGTCTAGGGGAAAGGTATCACACTTTGATTCTTTTAAACAGATAAAGTTCTTCCTGCATTGACGTCACTGATACGCTCAAATTACACCTCCTTTCAGAAGCATAAGCGATCGTTATCAAGTAAAGAACCCAACTTGTAGGTTGGGGTCGATCCCACGAGGAAAATGGTTTAGACTTTACTTTTAACTAACAATTATATT
>JAJOOO010010182.1:0-14711 GCA_029582685.1 Solanum piurae
GAAAAAAAGAATCATTCACATCTTATTTTACTTTATTTTTCTTTCAAAAATTCGCCAACACATTTCTTCCTTTTTCATTACTATTTTCATATCAACACAAATACATATACCATCACAAACAACCTACAAAAATTTGTGGGTGTTCTAATCGAGCTTCGATCAAGATTTTGCGGTATTCAACTTTTTCTTATCTCTTTAATTTATTTATGGAATTTGATGTAATTTTATGACAAGCTTTCTTATATTTTGTTTCATTCATGCATTTGATTGAAATGATTAATTTGTTAGTTGTTATATCTCTATTTCATGAATGAAGGTAGCTTTAATCGATGATTATTATTTTATTTATTTATTTTTATTTGTTAGTTGGGATCTCTTAAAAATGAACAGGCCATAACATTATTTTTGTCTTGATTTAGCTAATAATGATAAAGTAGGTATAGTTAGGCTAAAATAAATAAATAAATAAATAAATTATTGTTGTTTTATTTTATCAAACAAAAAATGAGTTTTATTTTTTACAATTCGTTGTTGTTTTGTTTGATTAGAATGTGTATGCCTAATTTTGCCATTGACCTTAAGATTAAAATAAAAATGTAATATGTGTATGTCTAATTTTAACATTAACTTTAAAAGTAAATAAAAAAATACAAAATAATCCAAAATTTTATATTTTATCCTAGAATTTTAGTATTTTATTTTATTTTATTTTTCTTCATAAAGACTAAGTATTTTCTTTTAACATTAAACAAACTTTTAGGTACGTTAAAATTATTTGTTTCGATTAAGAATGCGGTTGCGCATCTTTTTTGAGACATTAAAATAATAATAATCAAGGATGCAGTGATGCACCTTGTCCAATAATATAATTAAATTTTATTAATTTAAAGTAGAGACTTATAGAAAATAAGATTATTAAGTGTGATGCAAAGAAGACAGTTATGTCTCTAAATGTCAAGACCAAGAATGCGGTTACGCATCTAGGTCGAGACCAAATAAAACTTCAACAAAAAATATAAATGCGAACAATTAATGGCATGTAATAATGTATCCAAAAATAATTTAAGTCAAGTATAAGTCAATAAAAGCGACCGTGCTAGAACTACGGAAATCGAGGGATGCCTAATACCTTTCCCTCAGTCAACAGAATTCCTTACTCGAACTTTATTTTCGCAGACCAAAATTAAAGAGTCATTTCCTATTGATTAGGAATTCAAAAAGGTGACTTGAAACACCATAACTCAATTTCAAGTGGCGACTCTGAAACAAATAAAACAATCTCTAATCAATACCGTCATTTAAATTGGATAAAACCCTATCCGCCGTGTGCGAAAAGGGGTGTGACACCTTTTATCATAATTTGTTACTGTTCTCTATAAAATCTATCTGTTTCATTTGTTAAAAAAAAATTAATTCTTTTTTATACCGTGCAAGGTTTATATGAAATGTAAAGATTTTTTATATTATTGTGGTCAAACGGATTAAAAATAGAATCATAATCCATTCAGACCTTTTTAAGAGTGTTAAAGGTCATGAAGTTTGTTAGAGTACTATTTTACATTGATCAATTTAACGGCGTCATTTGAGACAGAAACGAGGAATATGATATCCCTCTTGTCGCACTATTAAAGAGTCCGAAGCAAAAAGGATAAAAAAAAATTGGCAAAATTTTTAAATGGACAACAAAATTAATTTTAGAATCAAAAGGATAACATTGTAACGATTAAATTAACGTCGTCTAAATTAGAGTGGCCGTCGCAAGGCGCGAAATCCGATGTGTCTTACCAAGGCGCAGGAAAATCAGCGCAATAAATTTTATTTCATTCTGATTAAAAATCAGCTCCTAGCTGTAAATTTATAATGATGAATACTGATCTTTTAACTCTATAATATTAGTGAAATGGAGCGCCGGTTGAGGCAACTCCTTTTAGCAAATTTCCTGCTCTACTCTAAATTAATGAAAAGTTCTATTGACAATTTCCTTTGTGGTGAACAACAAATTTTGTCCCAATATTGACTTTGAGTGGAATTTGACATACAACATTTTCTTTTTTCCTTTTTGTAATGAAAAGGAAAAATAACATGTTATAATATTTGATACTCTTTGGGGCTTTGTTTTGATTATAATGATAGTGTTAATGGTCAATTTAAGTTCACATTATCAACTCGTAATAATTATGTCTCGATTCCAAATATGATGTAATTGGTTATATAAAATTTTCACTCTAAAACAAGTTGTTATTAATCATTCCAAAGGAGACTAATACGATAGCAGACAAAAACAGCTCAAGTTAATTTTGGCCTAAAGTCAAAAACAAATTCGAGATTTAGCTTTTTTTTAAAAAAATAAAAATTCAAAGTTATTTTTTCTCTTTAATAAAAAACTTTATTTTTTTTATGGTTTTACACTATATATATATCAAAATATTTTTTAATTTTGTGGTCTTAAATGTGTTATGTGTAAGTTAAATTTAAAAATTGACAAAAAAGAATGAAACATTCTTTAATGTTTCGAAATGAACTAAAAGAAAGACACAATATAATTTATTTTTTATTAAAAAATATTGGGTAATATTTATAATAATTTTATTATTATTAAAAATGGAGCCCTCAAATTTGGAGTCTAAGACGATACCTTATTTATAAAGACATTGAGCCGCCCCGGGTGGTATAGCAGATAATCAGATATTCTAGGAGGACATGAAAGGAAATCTATGGAACTAAATATGGATATTAACAATTCTTGTGTTTTTGTAGCATTATTTGTAATATATCCTATTGAAATTAATTTGTTAAGTAAGCTTAGAATGGCTGCTAGTACATTAATTGGATTTCCATCAAATTAAGCACACTAATTGTATCTATATTTTTTTTTTGCTAGAAAGAACCACACATTTATCATGATTATGATGACATTAATTACCGTATTGGTTACGAAGAATTTTTTTTAAAAAAATCTTTGGTATAATTCCTTAGGACTTGCACATTACATAGACATTACTAATTATTATTTTTATTTAATTTAAAAGGATTCATGAGTAATATTAAAATGGGAATTTAGCAATTTGTTTAATTACATACCTACTTTTTAGGTTTTTGTTTTGTTTTTTTGGTTGAGTTTTTGATTTAAAGAATGAGTTTTATACCCTTAATAACCAAATATCATTCCGATTAATAAACTTTTTGGTAATAAAGAAAAAAAACGACTAAATGATCAAGAGAAAGAAGCCAAACTAAACAAACCTTACACAATATAGTACTCTAGCAAATACAGTCAATATTTGATTAGAAAAACTAGCAGACTGATCATTAAATAGATACAAATAAGTAGTATATATTATGACGTGGGTGTAATGTAGACATTCTATCCTGATGATTTTAGAGTTCGAACCTGAAATCAATAAGTCACCTGGAGGCTGGAGACTACTTTGCCTTGTTCCTAGCCAATTATTTAAATGGTCCAACAACAACATACCCAGTGAAATCTCACAAATGAGGTCTAGAGAATGTAGAATGTACGCAAATCTTATGACTATACCTTGTTGAAGTAGAGAGGTTGTTTTCCAAAGATCCTTGGCTCAAGTGCAACAAATCTCGGTGTAAAGTAGGAGACAATGAAGAGATCAAATATATCAGACAACAAGGAACAATGCAAAAATAACCAAAACATAAAAAAATCATGTTACTCGAAATACCATAGTCCATAAACAACATATTAGATAGATCATTATTAAAAATAATAATAAACAATGATTAACCAAAAACAAGAACTACAAAATAGTACTTAAATGGTAGACTTTTTCAAATAATATAGATTGTTCGGACCAACTTGAAACCTTGTAATTTTTTGTATGTTTGTCACAGTTTCACTTATTTCATTAACGGTTAGATCACACCCTTAAACAAAAATACCAAGAACAAGATCACATACTTTTTATTAATGACAACATAGTCACAAGTATTTCTTCCCTACATAAATCTTTGTATCAAATGGAGCTTGTTGAATCTTACGTACAAAAACTAGTCCTCCTCCTCTATGCAAAAAACATTAAAAAAAAAAAAAAAAAACTTAATAGTAATGATATATAGTACTTACTATATGGACTCACTCAACCAATTCCAGATTCCAAAATTACACTGAATATGCTATTATCGTATCAACTCAACCCATTATAATCCCCTTTAATTAAGCATAGCCACAATATCCATTTTCACATTTCACCCCAGGCTTACAAACTCTATTACATTTGCCACAATTCTTAGGATCATCAATCACTCTAGTACATACCCCACCACAACAACGTTGAAACAAATTACATTTATTTTGACATTTTCCACAATTGTTCATGTCACCTAACACATTTCTACAATGTTTCTTACAACAATAAAGTATACTCGTCCCTTTATTTGCCGATACTCCATCGCAAATATTATTACGATTCGCGTCACAACTTGCTCCTTTTTTGATCGTTGTTACTTTTTTTGAGCTCCTCAAGCTAGTAAAAGACGTATCGAGGGTGTAAATCGATTCTTCTTCATCGTCGTAGCGAAAAAGAGAGTTTGGATTAGCATTTGTTGATGAAATAAGGAGAATAATGGCAATGAATTTGAGTAAAATGTATGCCATTTTTTCTAAAAAAAATTGTGAGTGAAATTGAAGTATGTGATATATGTCTTATATATATGATTTTGAGTTGATGGTTGTGTGATAAAATATTCCTTGTTTTAAGGGAGGAATTGTTCTCTGCTTGTGGCAGAATTAATTAGATGGAAAATTGTTAATTAGTGAAAAGCTCTAGATCCTAGTGACACATATAGCTATGAATCTCATGAGGATTCCAAGGAGTAAGTTTGACCTTTATAATTAAAAGAGGTAGTGGAATAATTAAATGTATTAATTAACATTGCTTGAAAAAATCTAAATCGACTTTGGAAGTGTTTCTAGCATGAAACAAAAATATTTTGTATCTAACTAGTTTTAATATGAAGTGATCGTCCAAACAAAAGCAAGCTTTGTGATGGATTAATTCAAAAAGCTTATGCCAAATACTTCTTTATGATTAGAGGTTCGCAAAAAGTTGTATGCAGCAAAGTGATAAGTACTCATTCATCTTCAATTATAAATTCTCTTTATGATTAGAAGTTGGCAAAAAATTGTTAGTAGTGGAGTGGTAAGTACTCATTCATCTTTAATTAGAAATTTTAGATTCCAGCCCTTTAAATAAAATCATCTTTCTTTGGTGAAATGTGTTTACCCCTCAAATGGGACTTTCCGGTTCCATATTCAAATTAGTTGGACCCCAAAGCGAGCGCCAAAAAATGATAAAAATGAATAGCACTGCATTGTGCCTTCCATAAAAATAGTCATTTTCTGATGTAATGGAAGGAAATAGGGAAGATTTAGTGAAACTCTGCTCATTAAATGAGCCAATTTTATATTCATGCCGCTCTGTCATTATCGTGAGTCGTTCACTTTCATTACATCGTTTGATTAACTATTTTTACGTAAATAATAAATAGTTATATATCAAATTAACTAGATCATCTCAAGTATGAATAGAATCTCCTTACAAACAACTTGCTATAACATGTTAAATTACTCCGACAATATATAAATCTTTTCTTACATATTTTTTAAATCTTACTAATTAAAATTCTTTGTATACTATCATAGGTTAACACGTCATTACAAAGTCTTAAATGGTCATTAAGATGAAAAGGCCAAAAGGGGGTGTGTGGTGGTAGAGTGAAGAGTAATTTAGGTGCCATAGTTTAAAGAGACAATAACAAGAGATTAATCTTGCTTAATACATAATCCTAATATATATTATTATTCACGTTGAAAGATCCGATTTCTCGGCGGGCAAAGCGCGAGGCACTTGGTTTCTCACGGCCTCTCATGCTAGATCTCAGCCGACGAAAGGTTTAGTCAATTTGGAAGCGCACGATAGGTGATTTGTATTATCATTACTCGATCAGTTACATACAATTTTTACGTATTGTTTCATAATGTATCATACCGTGTTATGTTGTGATGTATCATATTGGATTATTTTTAAAGAAAAAATTACATGGTTAAGCAAATATATATTAGTTAACTAGTCATCATAGCTATAGTTTTAGTTAATTACTAGTCGCGATCAACATTCAGTAATAATTACGTGAGCTGGAGTTTCGAGTTTGTATAATTCACACGTTTATATAAATCAGAATTTGTATGATATGATTTGTATAACTTTTGTATAATGTAATTTTGTATAATATAATTTGTATAACTGTTTAAAGTTAAGATGTTTGTATTTGTATAAATTCGTTATTTCGAGTTTATAAAAAAATAACTCAATTATACAAACGTACCCGCCAATTATACAAACTCACCCACAAATTATACAAACGAGACAACTTAAACTGTAGCTACAACTCGTAATTATGCAAACTATAGCTATATATGGAGCGTAATTAAGTTTATTATAGTGGCTATTTGCGAAAATTTCCCTTGTTTTAATGAAGAAGAACCTACATAATTAATTAGACATACTTCACTGCCATATATACTATTATTATCTACAATTTCAATATATTATGTATCTTACCACTAATTAAGAGTTATATACTATATATTGAGGAGGATATACTTAGATACACGTATTTTTGCTATCAAATATACTAAAATAGGAAGAGAAGCGAACAAGATTTGTTATGTATCCTAGATACATGCGAATTACACTACATACACATTAGATACATGTATATGTATGTATTTGGTGTGATTCGCAAATACCAGATACATAGGAGAGTAGTGAGCGAGATGGTAGAGAGGCGAGGGAGGCGAGGGAGATTTGTTATGTATCTCATATACATGCGAATCCACTTGGATACAAAGTATCTACAATAAATTACACATAATTTTGATCCCATGTATTCCAAGATACATGTTTCTGAAAACGCATTAAAATCTGGTAAGATACATAATATCACAAACTAGTGTGTATCTAAGTAATTAAGTCCTAAAGTAGTGAGATTTATGCAAGTTTTCCTTTAATGAATACATTAATGTTTGAATAGATTATTTCTATTGTTAATTACATAATGTCACACATCAACAATTTGAATGATGAACATACAAGAAAAGTAGAGTATGAGGTGAACTATTATAAAACGATATGTAATAAAATGAGAAGAAAATAACAAGGTAACAATACATAAAATGTGACTTTATGAATTTAAACGATACGATATGATAAAATTTATGCTAACATTAAAATAAATATAATATTTAAACCAATAATACAATATGACGAGCAAATGAGTATACTATTGTTGTAAATTAAGACCGTAATCACTGCTGAAAAAGGCAGTATATCACATGGTTGACTTCTCTTAGCTCAATTTTATTCACATGCCCTCAGCCACCCCATTTCAATTAGTAAAATATTGTACTACATTAATCACTCAAGAAAATTAAATAATATTCTGTACACTAAATTACATTTTTACAAAAATTATACTAAGAAGTCTTTTTTGTCAATACGGGGCAATAAGAGTATCATTAACCAATTTTTTTTTGAAAAAATTACAGAAATCCCACCTTTTAATTTACTTATTACCATTATTCCCTATAAATTTTATAAATTTTCAAAATCCCTCATTTTCGCGCATCAGATTAATGTATCTCGCGTATCAGATTAATATATCAACGCTTACATTATTGTATCTCGCGCACTTATATTATTGTATCTCGCGCATCAGATTAGTGTATCATGTATAAAATATACATCAGATTTGTGTATCATGTATAAAATGTAATGTATCTTACTTAACAATTAATGTATCTCGCGCATCAGATTAATGTATCAACGCTTATATTATTGTATCAGTTTTCAGGGATTTCTGTAATTATAAACTTTTAAGGAATAAATTGTAATTTTGCCTTAAAAGTATGTGATTTCTGTAATTTGCCTTTTTTTTTTTAGTAAAATAGATTAACTTATATTAACTTTAGAGAAAATGTACATGGGAGTTAGAATTCTCGT
Organism: Solanum piurae; assembly: GCA_029582685.1. NCBI lineage: Eukaryota > Viridiplantae > Streptophyta > Magnoliopsida > Solanales > Solanaceae > Solanum > Solanum piurae. The sequence goes on from JAJOOO010010182.1 coordinate 8,034, forward strand.
TCTAAACTTAGAACTAGAAGGATGATTAACATTAGTCGTACTTATATTACTGACATTACAAAAACTTTCAGAGCAAAAAAGCTGTGAACGAATTACAAAAACATCCTTATTTGTATTGGATGGAGCATGTGCCATTACTATTGAATTGTTGTAGAGACAAGCTGTGTAAACTTTTTCTTTTAACTGACTTTCTAGCCTATTTTTATTTCCATTTTAAAATTTATTTATTAAGTTCCATTGTTCTTTTCTCTAAAAAAATAATTCATTTTGGAAGAGTTCAAAACCTATTAATTATTAGCACGTAGTCTAGTTTACGTGTTGACTAATTATTTGTTTTTTTACTGCTGACATAGCTAGTGGACTATATAGTTTTTTTCTAGTCTCAATGTATGATTCAAATCCAACTGGTTTATCAAATCTCGTTAGGTTAAGTCAAAGTAAACACATACAACAACAACCATAATAATATACTCTACGTAAATTCAGGATGATATGATATATGCAAATATTACAAATTTCTATCGTTGTGGGTCGGAGGTTGATTCAAATAGACCATCGCAAGTAAAAATAGCCCAAATATGATGATATTGTATGTCTTTAGCTATTTGATAATCTTAACCACAAGTAGATGGTCCATATTCATTATTTGATATTTCATGATTCTATAAGTAAGGCTTGAAGTATTTTTTTTTTGTTTCTCCAAAATAAAAAGATTTTCCGTTGCCGGGACTTGAACCCGGGTCTCTCGGGTGAGAGCCGAGTATCCTAACCAACTAGACTACAACGGAATTGTTCTAAGAAGTAAACATTTACTATATGTAATGGTGGATTAATTCCTTGCAAGAGGTGCATGTTTATAGGCCGGATAAGATAATTGCATTTAACAATTTGGTGAATATGTTATCAATTTTCACATATACTAATCTACTAACTAACCATTAAGATATTGATCGATTTGATATAGGTTTAGCTATATATTTAAAACTATTTTAAAGTTTATTTGATGCATATTTGAACCAAAGAAAAAGATATACAGGTGCTTCTAAAGTACTTTATTATATTAAATAGTATAAATATACGTAAATTTAATATATAGTTCTTAATGGGATAACAATGAAATCGATAAGGAACATAAGTAAACCATATACCCGCACCATTAAGCCATTAACTACAAAATCTCAAACTATTCCTCAACCATTATTCTGATAACATGCTTTCAATAAATCAATAAGCTTATTTTGCGGATCGGTTACTAGTTAGGAAAAACTATCTCATTAAATAAATATTACTGCCATAAATACTAATCCACTCTATAGTTTGAATTAATTACATAGTCTCACTAATTAATAATGTTGTACGTACCATGTTTCAAATCGGATTACTAAATACATAGGGAGAGAGACGAGCTGGAGGTCGGTGTATCCTAGATACGTGCGAATCACACTATATTCATATATATGTGATACCATATACATTTTGAAATACATCGTGATAGGAGAGAGGCGAGAGAAGTGAGTGAGAGAGTTAGTGCATATCAGATACATGTAAATCATGCTTGGATACAATGTATTTGGAATAAATTACACCTAATTTGATCCACATGTATATGGCTAAGTAAATATGGTATGAAGGGTAATTTCAAAAACAAAAGTAAAGACACATAATTAGGCAGTGAGATTTGTATTGTTTGCTGTATTTGTTATGGTTCAGTTTTGAACGGCTCTATTTCTTATCGGAAAGAAAAGCCCAAGAAACAATAGGGAGAAATGGGCTTCAATCATCATGATATTTGAGTTGGGCCTCAAATATTAGAAGTGAAAGTTCATTTTCATTGGGCCCTCTTTTTGGTCTAAAATCAAAAGTTAAGCCCAATAAATCCAACGGCTCCCCCACCCCCCACGCACCAAAATTCGAATTCAAAATTGATGAAAAATCCCCTTTTAGGCTCGTAGGCTCTTATTTTCCTCCATTGTTACGCTCCAATCTCCGTCAACAATGGCTACCACTAATAGCTTCCTCAATACACCAACCAAAACTCCAACTAGTACTTCCATTTCCAAAAAGAACCACCACAAGCAGCATGCCGCGGATCCAAACAGATCGGGTTCTGAATTCAAGGACCGATTTGAGGCCTACAATCGGCTTCAAGCAGCCGCTGTAGCTTTCGGTGAGAAACTTCCGATTCCTGAAATAGTTGCTATTGGTGGACAGTCCGATGGGAAAAGCTCCCTCCTTGAAGCCCTACTGGGATTCCGATTCAATGTCCGAGAAGTTGAAATGGGTACCCGACGCCCTCTCATCTTGCAAATGGTCCATGACCAATCCGCTTTAGAGCCTCGTTGCCGCTTTCAGGTCTGCTGTACACACACACTCTTTCTCCTTAATCTTTGTTTATCCAAGTTGAATGCAAAATATGTTACCACTGAAATAATTTAAAGTGTTACGTGGAAGCTAGCAAAGCAAACCTGGAAAACTTAAATAAGCAGACAAAATGATAACTGTGCCATGTATTGTCATTAGAGCAAAATGGACATAGAGAATTCACATAGCTGACCGCAATTAACTATGCCTCAATTCCAAACTAGTCGGGATTGGTTATATGAATCCTACTTTTGTTTAGAAAATTATCATAAGAAAGTCTGTTTTTATGTTGGTTGTCAACCTACTATAACACCCCCTTTGTTCGAGCTTTATGATAAATGGTATATAGAGATTAGACCTTGGATTTAGAAATTGAGTATCAGTGTGATGTTGGAGATTATCTAGAGAGAGTTAATTGTTGTGTGCTGAATTTAGAGAAGAGGAAATGCTGATATTCTGGAATATGATTTTTGATGCAGGAAGAGGATTCAGAAGAATATGGAAGTCCAGTTGTCTTGGCCTCTGCGATTGCAGATACCATAAAGTCTCGGACTGAATCACTTTTGAAAAGGACTAGAGCGGCAGTCTCTTCAAAGCCTATTGTCATGAGAGCAGAATATGCTCATTGCCCTAATCTTACCATCATTGATACACCTGGATTTGTACTAAAAGTAAGTTACTCCATCTGGCTTTGAACATACAGCTACTCGACTAACACACATGTTTTTGGAGTGACTGATTATATTCATCTGGCAGGCGAAGAAGGGTGAACCAGAGAGAACACCTGATGAGATTTTATCCATGGTGAAGTCACTAGCCAGTCCGCCTCATCGAATTATTCTGTTCCTTCAGCAGAGCAGTGTGGAATGGTGCTCATCTTTGTGGCTGGACACTATTCGAGAGATTGATCCCAGCTTTAGGAGGACAGTCATTGTTGTCTCCAAATTTGATAACCGGCTCAAGGTATGAACACCAAGTTTCTTGGCTCACGCTTGCACATATCAAATGTTGTTTTCAATATTCATGATAAGAAGTTTTTGCATATGCTCTAATGTTTTTGTGTCTGTTAACTTTAATAGATAAATAACTACATCATGTGATGAGAACAGAGATTTCTAAAATGCAAATGCAAATCATTGTTTTTTTTATCAGAAAGAAAATGAAGCTGGGAGAAAGTTATCTCCTGGATTATTGGGGAAGTATGCATGTACAGTGACTGATCATCAATGATATTTCTTAGATGAGAAATTTCATTTGATACATATTTGTCTTCTTTTGGAGCCTTCGTGCTATGGTAAAAGTTGCTTCCATGATCATGTGTCACATGTTCAAGCCGAGGAAAATGGAAATAGCTTCTTGCAGAAGTGTAAGATAAGTTGAGGAAATAGCTTCTTGGTGCACCATGCTACCTTTTTTTTTCTTTCAAAAACGACATATTTGCCTTCTTCTCTTCCTATTCAGTGAATTGTCTTGGATTGGATTTTCCTCTCACTGTATTAGATCTAATTGTGATATAATCCATGTTCAGGAGTTCACTGAACGCTGGGAAGTAGATCGGTATTTGAGTGCAAGTGGCTATCTTGGGGAGAATACTCGTCCCTTTTTTGTCGCCCTTCCTAAGGATCGAGGCACAATTTCCAATGATGAATTTCGCCGTCAAATATCTCAAGTGGATGCAGAGATGTTACACTATTTGCGTGATAGTGTTAAAGGTGGGTTTGATGAAGAGAAATATAGGTCCTATGTTGGGTTTGGTTGTCTGAGAGATTTTTTGGAGACTGAGCTCCAGAGAAGATACAAAGAAGCTGCACCAGCAACACTTGCTCTGCTGGAACAGCGATGTGGTGAAGTCACTGCTGATTTAGCTAGAATGGAGTGCAAGATAAATGCAACATCTGATGTTGCCCATCTTCGAAAATCAGCCATGTTGCACGCTGCCGCATTATGCAATCATGTGGTCAGTACTGCTTCTAAAATATACATAATATATGTACTCCTAATTAGCATTTTGAGTGATCTGCTTGAAGTGTTACTTCCAGTCTTCCAGCGTATCTGCAATGGTTATGAATTTGCCACTATGTTTTGCTGTACCAAGTTTAATGTATCTTTTAGTGATGAAATTATTTCTGAATTGGGTTTTCTTGTTATTTGATGAAGGAGGCACTTATTGATGGTGCTGCAGATCCAGCCCCTGAGCAATGGGGGAAAACAACGGAGGAAGAACGGTTAGAGAGTGGTATTGGGAGTTGGCCTAGTGTTACAGCTGAAATTAAACCTCCAAATGCGACCCTTCGACTTTATGGTGGTGCTGCCTTTGAGAGGGTGATGCATGAATTTCGATGTGCAACATATTCAATCAAATGCCCACCTGTGTCCAGGGAGAAGGTATTTTCCTTGAAAGAAAAAAAAACTTTTGTGTTAGAAATTGGGAATTCAATTTAACAGAGTTGGTGACAGGTGGCTAACATTTTGCTTGCTCATACTGGCCGTGGTGGTGGTAGAGGAATTACTGAGGCAGCTGCAGAGATTGCACGAGCTGCAGCTCGATCTTGGCTTGCTCCTCTTCTTGACACAGCTTGTGATCGTTTGGCTTTTGTTTTGGGAAACCTCTTCGATATTTCCATTGAGAAAAATCATGGAAATGACTCCAACAGTAAGAATTCAAGTTGTATTTTTGTCTTGAGTCTGAGATACATGCTGCTTCATTAGAATATTTACAATATGAGCTGAAATTTTCTTTCACGAAATGGATAAGCTGACCTTTAGGAGGCCTGTATTTAGTATTAAAGATATCAGTAGGCTTTTTTTTTCTTCTTTCTGTCATCCTTTTTTTAAGATTGTGTGACGCAGTGATAAATCTTAACTGATAGTTTTGAAAAAAGAGTTGCTGTTTATTGAAGCAGAAACAGTTGATGTAGTTCTCTATATAGCATTCTAAAGTTGGAATATCACATGAAGCTCCACGAACTACGGTCGTTTTTTGATGGTTTGAATATCATTTTCTCTATGCAGATGGCCATAGACCAGTGGATATGGAAGGATACATTGGTTTTCATGCTGCTCTAAGGCAATCTTACAGCCATTTTATGAAAGATCTATCCAAAGAGTGCAAGCAACTACTCCGACATCATCTTGATTCAGTTACAAGTCCATATTCTCATGTCTGCTACGAGAACAACTTTATTGGGAGTTTTAGCTCTGGTACAAACTCAATGTACCAATTAAATCAAGCCACAGCTAGTCCATTATGTCTTGAGTTATCTGATGGGGGTGCTGCATTGCGCAAAGAAGCAATGAAAGACCAAGAAAACATACCCCCTGAAAAAAGTGCTCAGGAAACCACACCTGGAAAAGTTACAGAAAGCAGGGATGCCCTACGAGAATGCCAAATGACTGTGCCCGAGACCCCATCTCCTGACCAACCTTCCGATGGAAATTATGGTATCAAAAGAGAACTTGGAAACTGTGTCGAAGTTGGAGCAAGAAAACGCCAACCTAGAATTACAGGCAATGCTAGAAACCATGGTCAAAATGGCGAGAGCCTTTTGTTTGGAAATGGGGACAACATATCAAGACCGGTCTCTACTTATGCAGAGATATGCTCATCAGCTGCCCAGCATTTTGCTCGAATACGTGAAGTTTTGGTAGAGCGCAGCGTGGCATCAACATTGAATTCTGGATTCTTAACCCCATGGTATGGTACTAACTTTCTCTGACCCTATTTATTGTAAGAATTCCTATATTATGTGTTTATATATCAACTGTATATGCATATTAACACTGAATTAGCATCTAACTCACTAGATAATTTCTCAATCTCTAGCCACAGACACAAAATTTAAATACAGGAGTGATTAGTATACAACTTATAGTTAGTTTATTACAAGACTGTCATCATACACACCTCCTTGTTGCACATTTTAATTTCTATACTTCATTAAGGTTGTCCAGTAACTACAAAACTGACATTATTTCCTATTTGTCAACAGTCGAGAACGTCTTTTTGTAGCACTTGGGCTGAATTTGTTTGCTGTGAATGATGAAAAATTCATGGACATGTTTGTTGCACCTGGAGCTATAGATTCTCTAGAAAACGAACGTCAATCACTTCAGAAGCGACAGAAAATCCTGCATTCTTGCTTGAATGAGTTCAAAAGTGTGGCTAGAGCACTTTGACAGACAACCAATTTTCACTTATTTGGCTTCACATCTGGTGAATCCAACAAATACTCATCAGTAAGTGACTCAGCAATATTTTCATCTACATATCTTGTCAGCATTTTATTCTCTGGGGGGGGCCCCCCCCGCCCGGGGGGG
>JAJOOO010010183.1:0-10594 GCA_029582685.1 Solanum piurae
AACATATGAAAGGCATAAAAGAAAATCGAGGCGAGAAGAGCACATGATTCAAAATAACACGAGACTAGAACGTAAAAACAACAATAGACCGACTTGAGCTTTTAATTAAAAGAGACCTGAATGACACAATAGTTGGCCAGAAATTTTAACGATAAGGACAATGATTATTCATATTCAAACCAAATCAGAACGAAGCCAATGAAACCCCAACAAAGACAAACTCATCTTATAATATTCGGAATCGAAATGAAAAGTAAACAAAAGAGTAGATATTACCTTTTTCCGGGCAGCAAACGGGACCAACGAGCCAAGGATCAACAACTTCCTCCACACAACCTTAAATCCGACCTTCGATTCGAACAACCGACCCAGAAATTCGAACCGACTTCAAGTAAAATAATTTCTTTTCTTCCGATTCAAGAACAGTTCGAGAATTCTTAACTATATAGTTTTTGTGCAAAGGGAACCAGCTCTCTGTATTGGCTCTTCTTTTCCAACTCTCTCTATTTAAAAAAAAATCTTCCCCCTTTCCAACAGCGAAGACGACAGAATATATAGAAGAAAAACTATCGCAGATTTGGGGGGAAAAGGGACGAAAATTCGGGTTCAAGGACTCATTCGAAATTCAAATCTCCCAAAAACTCTTTCACCCATTAAGGAAGACATACTTTTCTGAAATTTTTACCCCATTCCGAAAGAGGAAAGGGGAGAAACGCGTGCCTCTTTCTGTCGTTGCGATATTAATGCGGATAGGAACGTTGGAGAAGAAGACAAAATTTCGCAGCACTGCACCTCTGTTGCTGCTTTTCCGTGTATTTTGACAGAATTTTGAGACTGTGAATACGCCGTGAATTTGCCTCCGTGTTGTTGACGTTGGAAGCTGAAGTTGACACGTGAGGAATTGTTGGGGCTGCTCCTCATTTCTGGTCACCACGTTGCTGGGTTTCTCCTCATTTTTGTGTGAAGGAGAAGACCAAGACGTACAGGGGTGGGGTCGGGCACATGGGTTTGATGTATGCAAATTGTTATAATTGTATGTTGTATGTTAGTGGGGTTGCTGGGAATGGGTTATTGAATTGAAGGGATTTGGGGAATTGTTGGTCAATTGTTGACTTAAGCACATAGCCACATTAATTGTATTTTCGATCCAATTGAGATAATTAGTTAATTCGGCTAGAGCTTAAATGTAATGAATAAATATAACTAATTAATGAGCTTCTTAATTTTAACGAAATAAAATAATTAGCCTAGTGAACTAATGACTCAAAAATATAAATTACTAATTTAGACAAATTTAATTTAATAAAGTATTTAAGTAAAACTAAGATCTTTTTGAGACCATTCTTGAATATTCATAAAATGTACTAATTATATAGAACATATAATTATTTTAAAATTACAAAAGTGACAAACTATTCTAAAATAACTTTCAAACTATATATGTTTTATTTTATTTTGAAATTTTATGAAACTAATTATTTTAAAACGTTTGAAATTGAGGAAGCTCGGTGATTAATTTTTATTATGGAGGTTCAAAATTGGGTGTCAACAAGCAATACTATTTACTATAACTTATATTTTTGGAATTGGTATTCACGTGCAATGCACGTGTCAAAAAACTAGTTACCTTAAAAGCATGAACTCCTCACTTGAATGTTAAATTACTATAATATCCCTAACTTAGGTTGTGACTTTTTCGATGAGTTGTGACTTTTTCGCTAAGTTGTGACTTTTTTCAAAGGATTGTGATTTTTCGATGAGTTGTGACTTTTCCAAAGGGTTGTGACTTCTAGGAAAGGTCACAACTCATCAAAAAAGTCACAATTTTTCGATAAATTATGACTTTTTTCAAAGGGTTGTGATTTTTCGATGAGTTGTGACTTTTCCAAAGAGTTGTGACTTTTCGAAAGAGTTGTGACTTTTTTAATAAGTTGTGACTTTTTCAAAGGGTTGTGACTTCTTGGAAAGGTCACAACCTAAGTTAGGGATATTATAGTAATTTAACATTCAAGTTAGGAGTTCATGCTTTTAAGGTAACTAGTTTTGACGCACGTGCGTTGCACGTGAATATCGAACCATGTACTACACTTTTTTGAAAAATAATGTGAATATTATTAAATGAGAAAATTAAGTAAGTAATTATGATAAAGTATAAGTTCCTATGAATAGTGGATGTAAATTTTCTTATGATTACTACTGAAAGTTAGTCACTCTTAAAATGGGATAAGACACAAGCACCCTCCAAACCATCAATGAAATATCAGAAACACACCTTAAATAAACTAAGGTCACATTACTCCCCCCCCCCCAAACTCATTTTTTGTAATTTTGTCCACCTTTTGGCTTATGTGGCACATTCAGCGACTCCACACAATTGAGGCGCGTGAGAGATATTAGATGCCACGTAAGCCAAAAAGGTGCACCAAATTACAAAAAAATGGGTTCATGGGGTAATAAGACATTAGTTTTGTTAAAGTGTGTGTCTAAGATTTTGGTTATAATCTAGGGAGATTCTTATACCTTATCTTCTGTTAAAATCACTTAGTTACACCTCTTTAAATATATTATGTCCTTACTCCCCATAGTGCATTACTTAGTTATTATTGTATTGTTGTAGTTCTTACTTTTAATATAACATAATATAAATATTGATATAAAATATATATAAGATATACTAAATTGGATTATTATATTAATTTAATATTCATGTTAGGGAGTGTTCAAATTTCACTGAACTTAAGAGAAGAATAGAAAACATAAAAAAATCTTAGTCTTAAAATGTAAGGAAATCCCACCATTTATAATTAACAAAGGGTAGCATGATCATGTGTATATTTTTTCGTATCATAAAAGTCACAACCCTTCGGAAAGGTCACTACGCATAAGAAAAATTACAACTCCTTCAAAAAGTGGTAACCATTCAATGTGAAATGGGGCCTTCTTTTAATATCATATAATACAATAAACAAAATGAATAAAATATAAAATATAGAAGATATACTAAATAAGGTGTTTTATGAAAAAGAAGAATAATGAAAAACTTTAAAAAATTAGTTGAAGTTTTTAAGGAAACCCTTCTTTTTATAGTCAACAAAGAGTAGAGTATGAAAAAATGGTTTGTGTGCCTTATAAAAACAAAATCACAACCCTTTAGAAAATTCATAATTCTTCAAAAAAAAATCACAACTCATCGAATAAGTCATAACTCTTTTGAAAAGTCACAACCCTTTGAAAAACTCACAAATCTTTGGAGGAAAAGTCACAACCCTTCGAAAAGGACGACACAACTCATCGAAAAAAGTTATAACTCTGTGAAAATTTCACAACCCTTCAATGTGAACAGGTGTCTGCTTAATATAATATAATATTACATAATATAATATAAATAAATAAATATACTACAATACAAAACATAGAAGAAATACTAAATTTAGTGCTTAATTTTTGGTGTATTATAATAATTTAACATTTAAGTTAGGTAGTTCATTCTTTTAAAGTAATATAGATAGATAAAAAAGATAGATTTGTCTAATTTTAATTTGACATGAAATTTTAAAAAATAAAGAAGAATTTTAATTTAAGGATATGTAGAATATATAAAAATGTCTTTTAACTTTGTCGCCATAAACAAGCGCCCCCACACCCCAAAGAAAAAGAACATTCTATATTAAACTGAATTAAAATAAAAGTACAACAAATAAATTGGAAATGGAGGAGTGCCTATTAAATCTAGTTTAGACTCTTCAAACAAGTTTTTGATCAAATCCTTTTTCTCCAATAGTTTGAGACTTACACAGCTTAAACACCAAGTTGTAGTCTGTGCAACAGATAATTATTGAACTTCTTATCAAGTAGAAATTGTTGCAAAAGTATATTTATGGCTATGAAAATGAGTACATATTAATTATCTAGATAGTCTTCTCTTTTAGTGCTGATTATTTCATTTTTCTTGTTGGATCAATTTTTGTTGATCAATCTAGTTTACCCACGAAAATATTGTAATTGCATAATTAAACAACTCTCACAATCTTTCTTGTTTTAAGAAGAAGAATAGAAACCTTACAAAATTTGTAGTTTAAAAGTGTGAAAAACCTCTATATATATAGACAAAAAAGGGACATAGATTTGTCTAATTTTAATTTGACATGAAATTTCAAAAAATAAAGAAGACTTTTAATTTAAGGATATGAGGAATAAATTAAAAATATTTTTAACTTTATGGTTTTAAAGATGCACCCCAACCCTCCAAGAAAAAAATATTTTATATTAAATTGAATAAAAATAAAAGTACAACAAATAAATTCGAAACGTAGGAGTACCTATTAAATCTAGTTTGGACTCTTCAAACAAGTTTTTAATCAAAAAAAATTCTCCAACAGTTTGAGACTTACACAGCTTGAACACAAATTTGTAGTTTGTGCAACAGAAAATCATTGAACTTCTTGTCATGTAGAATTTGCTGCATAAGTGTTATTATGGCTATGCCTATGAAAATGAGTACATATTAATTATCTAGATGGTCTTCTCATCTGAAGTTGAGTTATTCCATTCTAATTGTTGCATCTGTTTTTGTTGATTTGTGTAGTTTACTCAAAAAAAAATTGTAATACATAATTGAACAACTCTCATAATCTTCCTTGTTCAAGGAAGAAGAATAGAAAACTCACAAAATTTGTAGTTTGAAATTTTGAGAAAACCTCTCTATTTATACACAACAAAGGATAGTATTAAAAGGTATTTATCATGTCTTATCAGATGAGTCACAACCCTTAAGGAAAATCACAACTTTAAAAAAATGTCATAATTTTTCGAAAAAGTCACAACTCTATAAAATGTCACAATCCTTCGGAAAAGTCACTACCCATCATATATAAAATATAGAATATATACTAAATTTGGGGGTATTATAGTAATGTAACATTAAAGTTAGGGGGTTCATGCTTTTAAGGTAGTATATATATATATATATATATATATACACACACACACACACATTTTCATATTTAAAAAATAGATGGTTTGATTCAAATATAAGTATAAAAATGATAGAGAACACTTCACTAATACAAAAGTGAAAATACTCAAGTAATACAAACATCAAGCATTACAAATTTCATTAGCAATCATATCACAAAGTCCTATCCAATAAGTATCACTTTGTTCTTCCATATTTTCCTCTATATTATTAACGCTTGAATTTGTGCCAAATTCCAAGTCAACCGATAAAATATATCTCTCATTCTCAGCCGTTTGAAATGCATCATCCATATTGCATTTTTTAAAATATAATTGTGAATGGCCATAGTAGCAAGTATGATGTCCCTTTGAGTGTCAATGTTATAGTAAGGTATATCTCACAAAATGGACCACCTTATTTTCCAAACACTAAATGTACGCTCTACTATATTTCAACATGAAGGATGCATATAGTTATATTTTTCAATGTGTTCACTTGGCTCTAGTAATTGTCTTGTTTCACCACGATGAAAGTCAGGAAGATGATATCTCACATTATCTCTATCACGACCCAAAAACACAAGTTGTAATGGCACCTATGTTTTAAACCGATCGGTAAGCCAACCCTATAATTTAACCAATTCAACTTAAAACGTGAAGAGGTAAGTAGCGAACAAATATCTCAAATACTAAGTCAAAAGAATAAAGTGCAGAAAAACTGGCATACCACCCCAAGATTTAGTATCATGAGTACATGAGCTTCTATAATATGATACAAGTCCAAAATAAATGACAAGCCTACACGTAAGAAAGACTTTGTTTGAATACTAATACAACAAAATAAATTCAGATAAAAATAAAGGTCTGGGCCACAGAATATCCAAGCATCTCACCACAACTTCAAGGCGATCCAACCAGACCCAAAAAGCTCCATGAAGTGTGCTCATACTCAGAATCTAATCTGCACTATAAAAGAGTGCAGCAAGTATAGTATAAGTACGAAACCACGTGTACCCACAATGTATCATAGACAAAAAAAAAAGTAGTGATAGAAGTATATAAAAAATCATCTTTTTATTTTAGAAGTTTACGTTACACTTATCAGCCAAGTTTCATTAAATAGGAATAATCAAATGTCACGAAATGTCCAAACACTAATGAAGCACATAATTAAACAAGAATGAAGGATGTATGAGATGAAATGCAATGCAACACCATGAAATGATATGTTTCATATTCCAAGTATTCTTTCTTAACCATATATACATGATACTTCTTAAAAATACATCGAGATTTTGTGACCCATGGGTACTCACGAAGTTTATGTATTGATACAGACGCTCTCCACGTGTTTGTGCGGATGATCTCAATGTTATATCATAAAATCAAAAAATCTCAAAACAGACGACCTTCACTTGCCCAACTTATAATCATAAATCAATCTAAACACAGACGATCTCCACGTGTCAAACCTTTACTTATACTCAATCTCATATCAATGCATGTACGCAATATATTATCAATAAAAGAGGATGAAGAAGCATCTCAATAAATGAAATGTCACTATGACATATAATCACCTCAATTATCACAAATATAAGGGTTCAATAAAGAAACACAACCACAAATAAGAAATCAAGTCACTAATACATAAGTTAATGCCCATATGCTTTGACATTCTCAATTACAATCTATCATACGATAGTAATAAACTTTCCCTTTAATAACATCGGTACTCGTATCATTGCTCGTCACACCATTGGTACGAGACCCCCATCTTTCGCTCCTACCCATTCTCTATTCCATTTTTAATCTTTAATTAGAAAATGTTCCTCAACGAAGTCTAGGAAGTCTTAACATACCACAAAAGTCGAACATGTGTCACCAATCCTTAAGATCTCATCTTTCCCTTTTGTAAAGCTTTTGAACATTTCCAATATGTCAAATATAAGTCCGTAGACAGCCATATTGCTATATTAGTTCCGACTCAAAAATTGGGTCAAAACTTCATCCTGAGCCACAAAATTTCAATCTAAAGTTTTGTTTCAGATTATGTTCACCCATGATAAAATAAATTTGCATGCAAAGTTTTAGCTAAAACGAATTGTTATTCGACCCCCAAATAAATGTTTTTTTCTAAGAATCCTAGGGCTATATTTTCTTAATACAACCCAAATTCTACACGTTTCTACACTTAAAATATATTCATAATCACATAAAAGTTTAATGGAAAGGACGACAATCATTACCTTAACGCTTTGGGATGAAAATCTCAATTTTTTTCTTCTATTTCCCTTCTTTTTCTCCCATTCTTTTCTTTTCTTCTATTGTTTATTTTTTTCTCATTTCTGCGCTAACTGTTGCTACGAACAAAAGCAACAACATTATTGTAACACCCCGCTATTCGAAAGAGCTAGATTAGAAAGAACCATTTTTGGAGAGAATGAAAAATCTGAAATTTGGCTAAGTTATGTTAAGTATGAGTTTTGGGTCAACTTCAAACGACCATAACTCTCAGCACAGAATGAGTTAGATGGGCTACAAGATACTATATGAAAGTTCTTTGAATTATATTTGCAATGCCACCGAGTTTGCTCATTTTTGAGTTCGTATGAGGGAGACATGCCCGTTAGAAGTCGGGCTGTCTAAATAAGGAAAGTCACCCGGATTTTAAAGGGGTATTTTGGTCTTTTTCATACCCAATTGGTTTAATTATTTTTTAGTAAGTTATTTGGGGTCTAAACTTAGTAAGTTCAGTTTACGCAATAAAGAATTACTCTAGGAGATTTCTTGCGGAATCGAAGTCGTTTCGCCAAGGGTTGATCCCTAAAGAGGTATGTGAGACTTTCATAGCGTTGGGTTCATTCACTCATGCTCCAATCATGTTTAGTTCAGCGAAATTCGTTCTAGAAAGTTAAAAGTTGATGATTTTGAATTGTGTTCTTAAATATTGGCTTTCGTTCTTGAGTTAAATTGGGATTGTTGAGTTCTTGAGGAAATCGTGTCAATTTTAGAGTCTTTTATGAATAGATTCGTGTGTACATATACTGGGTATCTGAACCTAAAGAGAATTTGAGAAAAAGAATCAAATTTAGGCGAATTGGGGTTAGAAAAAGAAGAAGGAAAAAAAGTTGGGAAAATATGGTATCCCAGTCCGCGTCGCGGACTTGCCCCACCATTTCACAGAATTTTTCTCCACGTCGCGAAGAGGTCGCGGACCCTTCTGCCTCAAAATTTATTTCACGATCAAATAATGAAATGCATCTCCGCGTCGCGGACTTGCTTCCAAAAAGTGATTTCTTGATCATTTCTCATGTTTAACTATCTAAAAGCACTCCTAAACATCACGAGATCTTTCCTATCACAAATCACAACTTTGAATCCATAAATTCCAAATTCAAGGAAAATTAAGAGTCAAGTCTAGAGACTTCTTAGAGTCCTTTCAAAAGTCTTTTGCAAATGCTTTAAACTTGTTTTAAGACTTGAGTTTTGAGTTGAGTAAAGAGTAAAGAGTGAAGTTTATTTCTTCAAAAGAGTATATGGGGACTATGTATTCCCAAAGAGTAAATGTTTTCACATTTAAACAAGAAAGGAAACACCGATTTCCAAAAGAGTCTTTCAGCTAGTTTTCAATAAAGAGTAAATGCTTTCACAATAAAGCAAGAGAGGAAACACTGATTTCCAAGAGAGCCTTTGCGCTAGTTTTTGAGCAATTATCTCAAATCACAAAAAGAGTTATGTTTTTAAACATATGAGCTAGTACATTTTTGGGAGTAGTATTGAACATCGATATGGGGGAGAGTTCAGACAACTCACAGACCCCATAAACCATGCAGCCAGCGTGGGTAGAAAAAGGTCATACTTTTTAGATGATTCCTTAGTTATTTTAAGCATAACTTAGTGGATCCACTTAGTAGTTAGGTTCTATACCCGGGCAAGGTATAGGAAGGTCGTGGTAGCGTGAAGCAAAACGTTGTATCATCACATAGCTCTTAAGTGATGGTTGTTGGTTAGAGAAACTCCCACAATTATATTTTTGTATTCTTATATACACATAGATTACTTGTATTTTCACATACAAACAAAGTTTATATTGTATCATTGCATACAAACTGAGTTACCATTGTATTTCTAAATACACAGAGTTGTTATCCATTGTTTTAAAAGTTTTTCTTTATATTGCATTTACATTATTGCTTTATATTGAAATGAGTTGAGTTAAGTTGAGACCATGTATGTTCCTGCAATTCCTTTCAAGCTTATGTCTTGTTTTAGTATTCCCCTCGCAGGCTCGTACATTCAATGTATTGATGCCAGTTGGCCTGCATCTTTTTATGATGCAGATTCAGGTAACCAGGATCAGCATCCAGCGCATCGTTGATCCAGTTGAGCTTTAGAGTTATTGGTGAGCCTCCTTGCTTCCGGAGGATCCCCTTTTTATTACTTTATCTTTTTAGTTCATTAGGATGTCGTGGGTCTTGTCCCAACGTCCATCTCAGTTGTTAGAGGGTTCATAGACAGTTAGTTGATGTTAGTTCTTGAGTCTTTCCATTTCTTTTGTGATGTTTGAGACTTGAGTTGCCATTTTGGCTAGTGAATGTTTCTTTATACATTCTAAGTTATCTATTGAGATTTCGGTTTACTTTTAAAGTATTTTTATCATGAGTAAGTCTTACGCTAAGAGTTAAGTCATGCCAAGGTTTCGCTTGGGGGCAGCAATGGTTCTCGAGGGCCAGTCCCGTCCACGGTGTAGGCTCGGGGCGTGGCAATTATCCCTTCTTTTGTTTTTCCAATTAGGTGTAGCCCCTTTTTTAATTTTTCTTATTTATTTATTTCTTTCTTTTTTTCTCTTTTGGGCTTGCCCTTTTATTTTCCTCTTTATTATTAAATAAAACTTCAATAACTCTTAATTTATTTAAAAATTCTATCACTTATTCCCGCAAGTCATAAATCACATATAAAAGCTATGAGAAGGGTCAAAATTAGAAATACATGTAAAATTTATAAAACTATTAAGAGGGTCGTTACATCATCCACCACTAAAACACACATTCATCCTCAAACATAAAGAGAAAGATAGTACCTGGAGTATCGAATAGTTGAGAATATATTCTTTGTATGTTGGACCAAGGGCGGACCTACAGTAGGTCAAGTGGGTTCATATGAACCCACTTCATTGAAAAATAACATGGTATATATGTATATTAATCAGTTTTTAAACTTTTGTAGATATATATTAAATTTTTACTCCACTAGCACAAGTGTGACGCCTAGCCTAGCGATGAAGAGGGTATAATTTTTTCCAGCCAACCTGAGTCTGAATCTCGCTTGCCACATTTCAGCATTAATTCGTATTTTTAATATATAAAACGTCTAGACACTTTTTTCCTTTTAACTAGGTTTAACTTTTGTCCTTTTAGTTTCTTTGAAACTATAAAAAGTACAGAAACCTTTTACTTTAACATTTAAAAGTCCAATAGTCAACAACTTTTATGCTTTTTGTTGTTAGTTTCTTTTAAAATATATTATTGTTATTATTATATAACTTAATAGTAAAAAAAAAAAAAACTAAAAAGGTACTAATCCCTATTATTCCTCAATTCTCAAAGCCTTTGTCTTCTTATTTGTTGAACGCTTG
>JAJOOO010010185.1:0-12759 GCA_029582685.1 Solanum piurae
AATTATCTTTCATATTACATAGTTCTTTCTCATTGGAGATATGTCACATTTGTCAATGTTTCAATGTTTTTTTTTCTTAAGGTGTCACACTATTGACTTTTATTCTAATCTTCTTCTTCTTTTTCTTTTTCTATCTATGTATTTAACCTTTTATTAGTGAACATGAATCTAAAGGCATTTAACATTTATTGGATAGTATTTAGACCAGAAAAAGATATAAATTTTGAAAAAAAAATGTTAAAAAAATTAGGTGAAACTACATAATTAGACATACTTCACTATCATGTACACCTATTATTTATACCTTTAAAATATTATGTATCTTACCACTAATTAAGAGTTTCCTACTATATATTGAGAAATATACACTAAAATAGGAAGAGAGGCTAGCGAGATAGGGAGGAAGGCACACGATTTTGTTATGTATCTCAGATACATGCGAATGACAGACACTATATACATGTATCTATATATATTTGATGTGATTCACATTTATCTAGGATACCAGATACATAAGAGAGTGGAAAATGAGATTGGAGAGAGGCGATGGAGATTTGTTATGTATCCAGATACATGCGAATCCACTTGGATATATGTAGTTAAAACAAATGTGACCCAACGTATCCTGAGATACATGCATCTGGACGCACCAAAATCTAATAAAAACGTAATATTACGAACTAAAATATATCTAAATAATTATCTCTTAAACTAGTGGGATTTCAAAAAACTAAATACTCAATGTACATATACAACGTGGGTCAATCCACAATAGAATTGGGTTGGGCCTCATTACCTCAAGGAAATTGGAGTTGGGTTGGGCTTCGTAGCCCTCACAAATAATCACTTTACTATTGTCATATAAAAAGAAGAGCAACTTTCAGATATAGCAAACACAAAATTCATATATGATATAGCAAAGTTTGCATAATTGCGCTCTATAGCAAACATAAATATGTATATTTCGCTATACATATACAAAAGAAACCAGTTGTATAATCTGCTTTGGTATACATATACAAAAAGATCAATTGTATAAAGTGAGAGAGGCGAGTGAGCGAGCGAGATCTGGGAGAGAGGAGAGAGGGGAACGAAAATATATGTATATATACAATTTTCACGCATTTTGTACATTTGCGTTTTTGTATAAAGTGAGAGAGGCGAGTGAGAGAGCGAGATCTGGGAGAGTGGCGGGCGAGATCTGGGAGAAAGGAACGAAAAATATATGTATATATACAATTTTCTCTCGCTTTATACAAACACAAACGCATTTTATACAATTTGCGTTTTTTGTATAAAGTGAGAGAGGCGAGATTTGGGAGAGTGGCGAGCGAGATCTAGGAGAGTGGCGAGCGAGATCTGGGAGAGGGGAGAGAGGGGAACGAAAATATATGTATATATACAATTTTCTCCCGCTTTATACAAACACAAACACACTTTATACACTTGCGTTTGTATAAAAAAACAAGAGAGGCGAGGGAGAGAACGAGAGTGGCGAGCGAGATTCACCAAGAGAGAGGTGAAATAGCAACAGTTTGCTATGGGGTACAATTAAATCAAACTATATTTATAGCATTTAATTTGAATTAATAGTTTGCTATTATATACAGTTTTCCCTAAAAAGAACTCAAAATTAATCAAAAGTTAATTAATAATGAATAATTGGCACATTTCAATTCTCTTTCCCACGTACTTAAAAAAATAAAAAAATAATCTAAATATTCATTTTATTTTATCATAATCTCTAAAATTCTGCACCATGTAAAAGAATTTCAAAAATCAATTTTTGGATACAAGACTCTCCTCTCACTGATACATCCATATCCCCTCTCGGATACATCTCTTCCCTCTAGGATACATTCCTTCTCTATGTATCTGGATGTCTAGTGATGTATTCGGAAGTCCAGTAATGTATCTGAAAGTTCAACTGATGTATCCATAATTCATAAATTTTAAGGAATTTTTGTAATTTAAAAAA
The DNA here is from genome assembly GCA_029582685.1 of Solanum piurae. Taxonomy (NCBI): domain Eukaryota; kingdom Viridiplantae; phylum Streptophyta; class Magnoliopsida; order Solanales; family Solanaceae; genus Solanum; species Solanum piurae. Next base: position 1,979 of record JAJOOO010010185.1, read on the forward strand.
GAATAGGAAAATAATGAAATTAGTTCTTAACACTATGTTTCAAATACAAAATAATATCATTATCGATTAAACATTAGACATCCAACTCGTAATCACAACCATTTACTAAAGCTAAGTGAAGCATGTAGTCGGATTTATTTTTTATCCAACGTTTTTGAACATCAACCTGTACTCGTATTAATTTATTTAATAATAAATAATAAGTTATTATTTTTCATAGTATAAGAGTTCCTTTTTTCTTTTTTTTTCACCATAGTATAAGAGTTCCTCAGTGCAGTAAAATTGAGCCCATTTAATGGACACGTGTAAACCAGCCATCATCTTCTTATACTTCAGTTCTAATTACTTTGTGACAACAATTTTTTTTTATCACTTTTGGATTATACACTAAAAAAAAAAGAGCTCTAATTTTCAAGAACTAGAAATTTCAATTATGAAAATCTAGTAACTCATCAATTGGGGTAAGTTCTTTTTTTTCTACAATTCTAATTTCCAATTTTTGTTTTACATTATGTATGTTGTACTTAAGTTGATGTAATTTATGTTAATTCAAAGTGTAAATGTTTTGGTGGATTTCAAATTGAATTTATGGTTTTCTTGATCTTGCCCTTCAAATTGAATCTTGCATGAACATTATTTTCAGCACGACTTCTTCGTTACTGTATTTTCTTTCTGTCCTTGTCTTTATATGGCTTACTTGAGTCGAGGATTTATAGGAAACAATCTCTTTAAGCTAGCTTAAGGCTGCGTACACACCACCCTTTCTAGACCCCACTTATGAGATTATACTGAATATGTTATTGTTGCCGCTTGAAAATTCTTGCTTAGGTTGTAATGTTTTCAGCCTTTATATATAGTTCTATGGTTATTGAGGGAGGAAATCTGTTAGAATTATGTAATCATCTCATCTAAAAGTTTAATCGGTAAGAGATAACACATTTTTGTCTACTTATATATTAAAACCTATATGTTGCTCAGACTCTTCAGAAATGTTGTTATACATTTTTAAATTATCTGATACGAGTGCAGCAACATTATTTTTGGAAAGTTGAAGCAACATAGCTTAAAACACATCTACTCACACGTGCGTTTGATTCTTTTTCATGAATCCAAACACGTGAAAGGTTAGAATTGAAATTCAGGACCTCTGTCTACTCTGATACATTGATACCATGTTAAGAAAATGAATCTTAGGTTTAACTCGACCCTAAAAGCTCACTCATGATATGAGGATTGTTCGCAACCATGAAAGACGACAAGTACTCAAGCTATCAACCAATGTAGGAAAATCTAATAGTAGCTTGGAACAGAGGAATAATCATTTACCAAAAACTAAATGAATGAAGGTTGTTACAAAATGAGTTAAACAAGGCCGAAATCATTTATTTGCTGCCGAATTTCAGAATTTTGAAGATTATATAAATGGTCACAATGCTACTTTAGGAAATAACTGTTACAATTTCTGTTTTTTCTTTTTTCGGACAAGCATATAGTAGCAGATTGTTTAATGTGAGAACAAATAATGTGGTATACAAGTTATGTAAACAGACGATTGAATTAAGTGTTGTTGTTTTTTCCGTGTTAACTTGCTCCAGTGGAGAAAAACTTAGAAATGGCCGAAGATAAAGTTACAAGCTTAAGGACAGAAGTTTCCGAGTCAGAGAAAAAGTTGGCTGAGAAAATGCAAGAGTTGAAAAGAAAGTTGATCGTTGACGAGATATTTGTTCGTACTCCTCGATTGTCCTCTAAAATTATATTAGGCCCGTGTTTTAAGAATGTGTTCACTACGGAGCTGTCTCCTCATTACCCGTTGGCTGAAGGAGAAAAGCTACTTCTACACTCGGCAGAACCTGATTGGTTCAAAGATAAGGCTCTGAGATCATGGCCTAATGTAAGTGGAATGTGGATTGATTGGGTAGATAGAGTTGAGAAGGCGAAATGGGAGGTGTGGAAATCAGCTGATATATATGATGCCATTCAGTTGTCGAAACATGATATCCCGATGGACAAAAATCTTCTTTATGCTGCCTTGTGCTATTGGTCAATCTCCACAAACTCGTTTCATTTCAGGTTTGGTATGATGGGGCCAACAGTACTAGATATTGTTGCCTTGACAGGACTTAGGCCACATGGTGAGGATGTTAGCATCCCTCTCGGGATGGCTAAATCAGCTCGTGATCTTCCCGAGTATGGAAAAATTAAAGAATGCTTGACTTACTGCAAGTTTCTCGACGTGTCAATGGGAGCAATGGCTGTGACAGAGGAAGAACATATATCCTTTCTGGTTATGTGGCTCTGCAGATATCTCTTTTGTAATTCTTCGATTACCATGATCGAGCAATGTACAAAACTGGCTCTTGCTCTTTCTAAGGGTAGAAAGCTTGCTTTGGCACCTTTTGTCTTGTCGAATTTGTATCATGCCTGCACAGACATCGTTACGGGGGGATTTGATGATGCACGTGGTCCATTCTGGATCTTGCAACTCTGGCTACAGGCTTACTTTCCAGAACATCAACCTTCAACCTTGGATGACGGTAACCCTCTCACCTACGGGCATGCCTTGGTTGATGGTGTTTTGAGACCTAAAACATTCAGCCAATACTTTCTCTTCTTCAATAAATGCTCATCTCGAACAGCCAGCCAATTCACGCCTTTTTCGTCTAGGAAATTTGGACCTGAATGGTTTAAGAGGTCACTTGATCCTTACTTCCAAAAACTTAACAGAACAGAATTAAAAGACATTTGGGCTAGTTATCTTATTGCTCGAGACCTCCCTTACAGTATCCGTGTGGACGAATCTTCGAAGTGCAAATGCGGGGTCGAACATTACTCTCCGAATCAGTTTGCTCGACAGTTTGGCATGACACAAGCTATCCCCTTCTACCAATCAGCAAATGATTCAATCAGAAGAGAAAAATTCCAGGATTGCATTGTAGAAACTGAATCAAGGTTTTATCAATTAAAAAGGGAGTTCTCATTTGTTCCATTTAATGTTAATCCGAGCTCTACTGATTTCTTCGGTTTCTGGTGGTCAACTTATATGAACAATCGGGATAAAACTACTACTGCTACTGATGTCCTCAGGAAGATCTCACTGTATGTTACTCCTCTCGGTCCATCTGAAAAGCAAGAAGTTGCTGCTCATAGGTCCAACGGTATTAAAGGCAATTCTCAGTCTGCAGGAAAATTTGTCCGGAATATGAAGAGGAAATATAAAGGTATGATAACCTTCTTGATAGAACAAATTATAAATCCCTATTTGGCTGGTATACTCATAGAATACCTTATTTGTGTTGGTTAAGGAGGCCAAAAAATATTGTCCTTAAAAAATGCCGCCATGTGTGCATCGGATCCTTCAAAAGTAATGCATTTTTTTTGGAGGATCTGATACCGGTGCGTATTTTTGGATAGCTATCAGTGTTCTCTATGCTTCTTGTCTTTCCCTTTTATTTGTTTCTTCTTTTCCCACCTACATTTTGATATCTAGTATTGCTCCCTTATTCATGCCTTGAATGCTTTTAGGGTATAGTATTCCGTCACGATCGTTTGTACAGCAAAATGACGAGTCCAGACTACAAAGGAACTCGTATGAGGTGGCTGAAAAGATATCTATAAAAAGTACAATATGCAAGGTAAGATTTTCCTTGCACCTCCCAAACAAAGGTGGATCCGTAGATTTTTATAACATGTTTAGAGAATCTGAGCCAAAGCTACTAAGGTTCAGCCGAACCTATAACTTCTATTGTGCATCGGACACTACCAAACAGGCTTTCTGAGATTGTAAGAGGGATTAGCTTGTCCTGATTCCTTCACTTTACTGTTGTTTCATCATTTCAGAAGATGAAGACTTCAGCGATGAAAATGCCGCTACCGAGGACAACTTCTAGCGTACCTTTTGCATCAGCCTTCCTGACAAGCCGTGCTTCTGCTGATGAAGATGAGAGTCAGGCTGACGAGCAAGTTTCTGATGCTGATGATACATCAACCTCCGCCTTATCCTCCACTTCTGAAAAAGTAAGTTCTCATCTTACTCGTGGCGTTAAGTTTGATTACTCTATCTAAGTTTGGGATCCTTTTGTTTTCAGGAAGGCGAAAAGTGTACAGTTTCCCCATCATTAGCTGAGACTGAAAGCAAGGCATCTGATGTTAATGAACCACCCGACTGTCCTGTGAAATTTGACAATCTAGAAGACTTCTTTGCTCGAGTTAGCGGACAAATTAAACAAGCTCAATCTCTTGGATTTTCTGCTGATCATTCTTCTCCCATAGACGAAAAGACATCCGCCATACAAAAGTCTACACCGTCAGCAGAAATGCTTGCCACAGCGAAAGACGACATTGAGAGATTGCTAATCACGCCTTCTCAAGACTTGCTTCAACCCGAAAACTGTTCAAAGCTAAATGCAGCACTGTCAGTATACACTGCATCACCAGATTTATCGGTTGAGAGAGCACTCGCGTTTGAGAAACTCAAAGAGAACCTTCCACACCTTTCCTCAACATACCATAGAGCTAAGAAGGACAAAGAAGATTATTACAAGAAGGCTGCCAAGAAAGTGATCCTCATCGACGAGCTCACGAAGGGTCAAGAACACTACGCCAACCTCAAAGACTACAGCGACAAACTTGAACGTACAACTGATTCCATCAGAAACCAAATCCGCAAGTTGAAGGCAAGCTTGAAGGATGCAAAGACGAAACGAAAAGCCATCCAGGACCAAAAATTGAGTTTGGCTAAGAAGTGTTTTGAAAAGTCTAATGCACTTGATGAAATGGAAGCTGAATCTCCTGAGATGAAGGAGGTAGCCGATTCGGACATTGCCCGAGTGGAAGAAATCTTGACAGAGTTGAAGAGTAAGATAATCGAATCGCGTGTGTAAATTGCTCTTGGTGTGAATTTGCTGACTAGTGATCCATAATATAAGAGCATGTAAATGTCATTTTTGTGATGTGTAAAATCTTTGTTTTGAATGGCATCCTAAAGTATAGCCTTGTTGGTCCAAACTTGTAAATTGAAACAACAAATGTAGACATACTTCCCAAAACATGGTTTCTGGTGGCATAGATTGATGAACATGGATAAATTGCATGATGACAGGGTAAAAATACATAGGTGGATTTAGAATATATTTTAACTAATGCATATAATTAAAATTTGTGCAAGGAATATATAAATAAATAGAAACACTTTAGTCACTCAATCGAAACATGATATAATTTCAATATCTGAATAAATCTTGTCTTAATTTATGTTACAATTTTTCTTTTAGTCCTTCCAAAAAAGAGTGTCATATTTCCAAAAAAATTCTCGTTTAGGTCAACAGGACGTGAAAGCTTTAACTCGAGGGGTAACTCTTGGCCCAACGAATATCTCTTTTCTGGTGTTTATCTCATATACAATCGATTTACGCACTAATTTTAATACCACTAGTTTCACAAGCTTTTATTTATTTCTTAAAGAACATGCCCAATCAAATAGAGTGTAATTTAAGTTGTTGTAACAGACCACATCTCTTATAATGAACAGTTATTTATAGGAGGCAATAGAAACCTGATAGAGTAGTTGATAACAGTGCCAAGACAGAAGAAGAAAATGCTTCAGCACAAAAACAAATGTAATGAAACTACACTTAGACTAGAGATAAAAGGGGGTAGCTATGTACATTTTGTAGTTTGTACCATGTCATCACATCAAAATTAGTGCTATTTTGAAGCATTCATGTTCCATCAACTTGTGCCACCAAAAAACATAACTAGAAGTACACTACTGGTTTCACTTACATGTTTGGACTAGCTTGGCTATACTTAGGTATGCCATTCAAAAGAGAAAAGTTAGTACATAGCAAAATATATTTACATGCTCTTACTAGCCAGCAAAATTCACATGAAGAATGATTTAGACAAGCGATCACTCGATTATCTTACTCTTGAAGTCTCTCAAGCTTTCTTCCAATCGAGCGATATCCCAATCAGCTAGCTCCTTCATCTCCTTCAGGACAGGAAACTCAGCTTCCATTTCATCAAGAGCATTACACTTTCCAGAACACTTATTGGCCAAACTCAATTGTTGCTTCTTGATTGCTTCTCTTTTTGTCTTGGCAACCTTCAAGCTTGCCTCCAGCTTGCTGATTTTGTTATCAAGTTTGTTGTTTCCATCTTTGAGGTTAGTATAGAGTTCTTGATCTTTTGTGAGCTCGTCGATGAGGAGCACTTTCTGGGCAACCTTCTTATAATACTCCTCTTGATCCTTCTTAGCTCTATGCAAGGTCAAGGAAAAATGTGGAAGGTTCTCTTTGAGTTTCGCCAAGGCAAGCGCTCTCCCAGCTGATAAATTCGGTGCTCCAGCATGTACTGATAGTGCTGCGCTTAATGCTGAACAGTTTCCGGGTAGAAGCATGACTTGAGAAGGTATGAGTAGTAATCTCTTAATATCACCTTTAGCTGTGGCAAGCATTTCTGCTGACGGTGTAGACTTCTGTGTGGTGGATTTCTCGTCATCTATGGGAGAAGATTGATCAGCAGAAAAACCGAGAGATTCAGCACATTTAATTTTTCCACTAACTCGAGCAAAGAAGTTTTCCAGATTATCAAATTTCAAAGGACAGTCGGGTGGTTGACTAATATCAGATGTCTTGCTTCTGGTATTAGCTAAGGATGGGGAAACTGTGCCTTCCTCGACATCCTGAATAGAAAAGGCTCTCAAAATTAGATGAAGTAACCAACTAACCAGACGTAACAACAGAGGTAATAAGGAGAACTTACTTTGTCAGAAGCGGAGATTGGTGTAACAGCGGAAACTTGGATGTCTGCCTCAGTCCTGTCTTCATTAGTAGGAGTACAACTTGTAGGGAAGGCTGATGTAGAAGGTACGGCAGAAGTTGTGCCTGGTGAAAATTTCCTCGAGTAAGTCTTCGTCTTCTGAAAAGTTAAGTGAAGGAATCAGGCCAAACAATATATCTCATTGTTTGGGGGTGGGAATTTTTACCTTGCGTAATGTTGTTGTAGCTATATTTTCAGCTGCCTCATTCAAGTTCTTTTGTTGTATGAGCTCATCTTGCTGAGCCAAAGATTGCGATGGAATATTATCCCCTGAAAGCAATTAAGGAGGCAATACAAGACACCAAAATCAGAATCAGAAATCAAACTGAGAAAAGGACAAGAATGAGATATAACATTGAAAGCTATCACAAAATCTAATGCGATGATATATGCAACAATCACCAACAAGTCAAATGCATTTTGACGGCTCTATCATTTGTTCAGAAAAATAGAAATCTTATAATTTGTTTCATCAAGAAGGATATCATACCTTCATATTTCCTCTTCATATTCTGGCCAATTTTTCCTGCAGATTCGGAATTGCCTTTAATACCATTGTACTGGGGAGCAGCAATTTTTTGTCTGTCAGATGGACAGAGGGGCATGACATGAGGTGAGATCTTTCGGAGGATATCAACAGCAGTTTTGTCCCGAGTATGGATGTAAGTGGACCACCAGGAATCAAAGAACTCAGTAGAGCTAGGATTAGTATCAAATGGAACAAATGAAAACTTCCTTTTCAATTGGCAAAACCTTGATTCAGTTTCTTCAGTGTAATCTGCAGATTGGAAATCTTTTCTTCTAATCGGAAGTTCATTGGCTGATTGGTGGAAGGGGACAGCCTGAGTCATACCGAACTGTCGGGCAAACTGATTTGGAGAATAATGTTCTACCTCAAATTTGCACTTCAAAGATTCATCCAGAAGGATACTGTAAGGGAGGTCTCGAGCAATGAGATAACTGGCCCAAATATCTTGTAGCTCTGGCTTATTAAGTTTTTGGAAGTCAGGATCAAGTGATTTCTTAAACCAGACAGGTCCAAACTTCCTAGAAGAAAACAGGGTGAATTGGCTGATAGTTCTAGATGCACATTTATGAAAAAAGCGAAAGTATTCCTTGAAACTAGCATAGGTGGGGATATTACAGGTATCCAAAGTAGCAGGTTGGAATTCTGGGAAGTAACACTGTAGCCAGAATTGCAAGATCCAGAGTGGACCTCTTCCATAACGAAACCTGCCCATAATGATTTCAGTGCATCCATGATATAAATTAGACAAGAGAAAAGGTGCCAAAGCAAGCTTTCTACCCGCAGCAAGAGCTAATGCCAGTTTTGTGCATTGCTTAATCATGTTTACAGAAGAGTCACAAAACAGATGCTTACTGAGCCACGTAAACAGAAAAGATATATGTTCTTCCTTTGTCACAGCTGTTTCTGACTTTGACACATCAAGATACTTGCTGTAACGCAAGGAATTATCATAAATTGTTCCATACTTGGGAAAATGACAAGTCGATCCAGCCATCCCAAGAATGGCACTGACTTCCTCCCCATGTGGCCTAAGTCCTGTCAAAGCAACAATATCTAGTACTGTTGGCCCCATCATACCAAATCTGAAGTGGAACGAGTTTGTGGAGATTGACCAATAGCATAAAGCAGCATACAAAAGATTTTTGTCCATCGGGATATCATTTTTTGACAACTGAATGGCATCATAGATATCAGCTGATTTCCAGACTTCCCCTTTGGCCTTCTCAACTCTATCTACCCAATCATTCCAAAATCTACTATTAGAAGGCCATGAATCCAGATACTTACCTCCGAACCAATCAAGATGCACGGAGTGTAGAAGTAGCTTCTCTCCTTCAGCTAAGGGGTAAAGAGAAGAGAGCTCCGGAGGAAACATATTCTTAAAACATGGACCTAATATAAAATTAGAGGGTGATCCAGGAATAGAAACAAATGTCTTGTCAAGAATCAGCTCTTTGTTCAACTCTTGCATTTTCTTGGCCACGTTTCCCTTTGCCTGGGAAACTTCAGCACCTAAGCTTGCAATTTTATCTTTGGTCATTTCTAGTACTTCTCTCTGATGGAGCAAGTTAAGAAGAACTTGATTGTAAAAGTCTCAGAGAAAAAAACCTGCAGACATGAACACGTAATTTGAGCTCTTTAACCTAATAGAACTATTAACTTCTAGGCAAAAACAAGGACACAGGGAGCACACATGCTGAAAGCTGTTTCACCAAGATTGAATTCAATCATCTACTCACAATCTGTTCTCACATTAAACAACCTGCTACATTATATGCTTTTCAAAAAGATGCCTTATCAACTGCTCTCGGTCTAAACAACAACAACATATACAATGAAATCCCACAAGTGGGGTCTGAGAGGGTAGAGTGTACGCATAACTTACCATTATTTCATAGAAGTAGAGAGGTTGTTTCTGAAAGACTCTTGACTCATGTACAACAATCAAATTAAGTATGAAAAGGAAAAATGACAGTAGAAAATATAGCAACTACTACAGAAACAGTAACAACAACAAAATAATGCAATAATGGAAGCATCATAAAAATAGATGGTGGTAGAAAGCAAAAGCTAGACAGTACAAGAATAAAGCTACTACTATGACATACACCACTAATAGAATACTCCACCACCTATTAACCTTTTACCCTAATGTGCGACCTACACACCCTCCTATCTAAGGTCATGTCCCCAGCAAGCTGGAGTCGTGCCATGTCTTGTCTAATAACCTCTCCCCAATACTTTTTCAGCCTACCTCTACCTCTCCTCGCACCCACTATATCCAACCTCTCGCACCACCTCATTTGGAGCATCTTAAACTCAGCAGCAGATATTCAAATACCATCTTTTTATTTGTTTAGTCAAACCAAACAACGATGAACTAAATTTACCATTCAGTTTTCCCTTCTCTTTCCTCCCCTTTTCCTTTCCCTGAGATAAAAGTGGTGTCTTTGGTCAGTTTGGTCATACCTCGATAATTCTACATGCTCCACTAAAGTATTTGGAATTTTCTACAATGAGAGAGTCATTGAACTATATAAAGCTTCCACCTTTTTTGCCCCTTTAGTTGCTCGAACCCACAATCATGAGGATACAGATCACAGTGCTTACCACCCGAGCAACTTTTTTTGTTTAGGAAATTCACACAACTAATAATTTAGGTGTGTTTTTACCCATTTTAACTCTAAAACTAATGAACTACTATTAGAAGAAGAAGAAAAAGTTACCTCATAGCTGAAATGCTTGTTCTTGACAAGGAGATGGCACTATTTTTTTTTTTTCACTGTATGACTCTATATATTCAAAAGTTATCAAAAGACCAACTTATTTCAAATAAAATACAGAGAAAGAGAGGCCTGTACCCACTGTCAAATCATAGCCCCAGTGTTTTAATCTAGGCATAATACATATATTAGACCCTAAACTTGGCTTCAAATTTTAATTTTGACCTCCAACTTTCATAGTGCACAAATAGACACTTTAACTATCCAGATTTTTAATAAATAAACACGCGATTTTTGGACCAAAGAACGTGAAATGCAATCGCTTTCACGTGTATTAGTGAGCCACTCAATGACTGCCAACTAATTAAACAGTTTACATGTCAATTTTAGAACTAAAAAATAAATAAATTAATTTCAATTAATATAGAAGGGTTAAAACATTCCATCTGTTCATTTCACCTACACAATTCAAAATCATCTCAAAGTGAAAACCCTAGGTCAGCAAGTGAATCAAAATTTGGGAATCAAAGGGGGAAAATCGTTCAAGATTTCTGGGAAAGCTGATGTTCTTCTGTTCAGGTATGCCTCAATTTGCCCTTTTGAAAGTTTATCTTTGATACAAAGTTGAATCTTTTTGTCACCATTAATGTAAAATAGTTATTTTCTTACAGCTTTATACATATGGGTCATATTATAGCTATTTTTCACCA
>JAJOOO010010189.1:0-14933 GCA_029582685.1 Solanum piurae
AAGCATAAGAGGACTTTTCAAGCTCCTCTATTTTTATGTTCCCTCCATTTCCCATTAACTCTTTCTATTTACCCAACAATCCCCCACATGAATGGGGAATGGTTATAACATAAGGAATGCACGGACAAGTGTGTACTTTACAAGCAAGGATCAATTGAATCTGGATAAGTAGGTTTCCCCTTGGACTTTTTATAGTGAACATATGTTGGATATACTCGATCAATCGGTAGATGCGATATTTTTGGACCGTCGAGCTTTGGTGTATACCAAGACAACCATATGTCACACAATTAACCCTTTACCATTTATGGGTCTTACGGTTGTGTTCGTTTCAGCCATGAACACCTCCTGGTTTCATGAGTGTATAGAGAATAGGCTTTTGACATAAAATTCTCTATGAAGCGGATTACACTTCATACTCACATAGGTGATTTCTAACCGTGTCATCTCGTAGATACACTATTTGGTCAAATCTGCCAAACTTAGCAAATCATTAAAAACTCTAAGCTTTATTAACTCATTAACAAGCCTTAAAGTATTAACCTTAAAGTATTAATCTTGTCTTCATCATGAGAATGGATTGAGTTGATTGACAATGTTGAACCGTCAGTCACAACTTTGTTTTTCTCCTTGAATCTAGCCCTTGGGATCTCCAGTCTACTAGATAGAGTTACCGCCATGCTGACTTGTCCTAAGCCGTAAACCTATTCCCTTAGATGATCTTTCAACTGCCTCTCTCACTAGGCCTTTCGTTAGTGGATCTGACACATTATCGCTTGACTTCACATAGTTAATTGTGATAATTCCACTAGAGAGCAGTTGTCTTATGGTGTTATGTCTCCATCATATAGGACGAGACTTCCCGTTGTACATGACGCTCCCTACCCTACCTATTGTTGCTTGACTATCACAATGTATGCAAATAGGTCCCACAGGTTTGGGCCAGAATGGAATATCCCCTAAGAAATTTTGGATCCATTCAGCTTCTTCACCATCCCTATCTAAAGCAATAAATTCAGATTACATTGTGGATCGAGCGATACATGTCTATTTGGACGATTTCCAAGAGACTTCTCCTCCACTAAGTGTAAACACATAACCACTTGTGGATTTTACTTCATTTGACCCGGTGATCCAATTTGCATCATTATATCCTTCAATCACGGCAGGATATTTATTATAATGCAAAGCATAGTATTGTGTATATTTCAGATACCCCAACACACGTTTCATTGCCATCTAGTGGGTTTGATTCGGATTACTAGTGAACCGACTCAGTTTGCTAATAGCACATACTATATCTGATCGCGTACGATCATAATATACATCAAACTTCCCAACACTCTACCATATTCCAATTGAGAGTCACTTTCACCTACATTCTTTTGAAATGTAAAGCTTAAATCATTTGGAGGTTTGACAACATTGAAATTCAAGTACTTGAACTTATCCAATACTCTTTCAATATAATGAGATTGAGATAATGTTAGTCCCCGAGGAGTTTTGAGAATCCTGATCCCTAAGATCAAATCAACAACTCATAAGTCCTTCATATCGAACTTGCTGGACAGCATGCGCTTAGTAGCATTTATATCGTCAATATTTTTACTCATTATTAACATGTCATCAACATATAGATAAACAATGGCTTCATGCTTCAAAACGTTTTTAATGTAAACACACTTATCACATTCGTTAATCTTGAATCCATTTGCCAACATTGTTTGGGTGCTTGCTTGAGCCCATAAAGCGACTTCACAAGTCTGCACACTTTTTCTTCTTTACCAGGAACCACAAACCCTTCAGGTTGTTCCATGTAAATTTGTTCCTCCAACTCTCCATTTAAGAAGGCTGTCTTTACATCCATCTGGTGGATTTTAAGATCATGCACTGCCGCTAGAGCTATTAACATCTTAATTGATGGTATCCTTGTTACTGGAGAGTATGTTTCAAAGTAGTCCAGACCTTCCTTTTGTCGGTATCCTTTGACTACTCTCGACTCTGGATTTTTAGTCCGTCTTAAGAATGGAAGTTGTCCATTTTAAGTACGAACTAGAAAGCCATTTTTAATATGGTTCTTGATTCTCTTGATTATTGGTCTTTAACCCTTCCTTATACAGGGCGTAGGCCCTTCTTGATACATGTTTGTGCTTGGTGTGACGACATGATGTATATATTGGGCGAGCCTTGTTATTGAATCTTTTGGAAAATGGTGCTATGAGAGTTCTTGACATTTGGACCTCTAAATATCGAACTTGATACTCTTTATATATTGTTTACTTGATTTATTTATTATGTTTGATAGTGCTGCCCATGACTTGAGAAAGTTAACTTGGTGAATAGGATGGCTCCGAACCAATAGTTTTTACACCACTAAGCTATATGCTTAGCGATAGTTGTTTCTATTGTAGGGAATGATCGAGAGGAGGCGTGAAGCGGGCCATTGTAAATGGAGATTTTTAGAGCTTTAAGGAAGATCACATTTTCATATAAGCATCTATATTTTGTATAAACCTTGGGACTTGTACATGATCTATATGTTGTATATTTACATGAAATTTTGAGGACTAAGTTGATCATGTCACCATGGGTTGTAATATAAGTATGGCTCTATGTTTTGTTCTTTTGGGGTGTGTAAACCCAAGTCTTGTAATATATTAAATTTACCACTAATTTTGAATGATTGTGTGAAGCATGAACCACCTAGTTTGGGTACTTGAAAGTTAGTAATATTCTTTTTATATCATTTTTACTAGTGTGAGGACAATATATGCATAAAAATCTCGTGAGTTATTGACTTTTTTTATTTCAGAAGGGTCTCTTCAAGTGTAACCTGGCTCTGATACCAAAACTAGAGTTGTAACACCCCTAAATATTAACCAAGAGTCGCATGTCGATTTACCGTTGCTTAATTACTACAATATGTTTTATTCTCATTTTGGGAACTTGAAGTTTTGTGATAATTGAAAACTTGCTTAACATAAATTGTGATCGTAATTTAAAGTATTGTATTGGGGTATTTTCGTAATATTCTAATTAGAATTATGTATAACTTTATAAGGAGGGGAGGGATATATATATATATATATATATATATATAGGTGTATATGTATGCATTTTGGGTAGCAAACAACTATTTGGCCAGCCACCTTTTGGAGACAGTTGTGCATTGTGATAAACATCACTTTTGAGACTATATTTTGACACCTCTTCTAGTCAAATTTGTCTTACCTGAAATATAAGAACCTTAGAACATTATCTAACAAGTTGTCCTTCAAAATCACAAGAGAGAAACTTGGCCCTTTTGGCTGGAATTCGAGACACACACTTCTTTTTTGTAAGTGGTAAAATCTGTTTCGAAGCTGGGTAGTGTTTAGTATTTAAAGCATAACGTAAGTTATATAACTTCGTTTACATTGAATAAATATGATCTGGAAATATAACTCGTATACCTACAAATCTTATATTTATGTAAAACACTAATTTATCGGTTATGGATTCGAAATATGGGACGCAACATAGGACAAGTTCTGTCCAGAGTTCAAAAGTAGAAATCCTGTATGGACAACTTTTAGTGTTTTGAATATATATTTTTGTACAAAATATATTTTGCGGTGATTCTTGTTTGTTTGCAACCTTAAGAGAAGTACCTACATCTTTCATGAAGGTTATAAAGTCTAGTGTTTCCTTTTTCCTTTTCAAATCTAAGTTGCGACATAAGATACTAGGCTGGCCAGAATCACTACTTTGGGAGCATAGTCATATATTTACAGGCTAAGCTTACTTGTGATAATAATCCTGTTTTACATCAACATTATTGAGCTTCTAGGAATTAAAGAAGTCATTTAATTGTATTTTTAAGGTTTTATATACTTGTGAACAAGTTGAGGACCTTGAAACGTTGGTTGGTCTACGGTTTGAACTCGTAAAGTTGTGTTGTACTGTTTCTATGCTAAAGCACTGAGGTTTCTGTATAAACTTGTACTTGCACTTTTTTAACTGCTGGTATATCTGAAATTTCATCTTGGTACCTTGGTTACCTCTTGTCACTTTGCATTGTCGTCTTAGTATCTTTTAAGACGTTAAAGACGCTTGTGTAACTCACCCACTTGTACGGATTCTTTGATCACTTGGCACTCTTGTTGGGACCTTGTCCTTCTTGTGGCTGTGACTTTGTCACTATTGGGATGCCTCTTGATTCGGATCATTTGCCATCTTGACTCTGGGTTTTTAGTCCGTCTTAAGAATGGAAGTCGTCCATTTTAAGTACGAACTAGAAAGCCATTTTTAATATGGTTCTTGGTTCTCTTGATTATTGGGTTTGACCCTTCTTGATACAGGGTGTCGGCCCTTCTTGATACATGTTTGTGCTTGGTGTGACGACATGATGTATATATTGGGCGAGCCTTGTTATTGAATCTTTTGGAAAATGGTGCTATGAGCGTTCTTGACATTTGGACCTCTAAATATTGAACTTGATACTCTTTATATATTGTTTACTTGATTTATTTATTATGTTCGATGGTGCTGCCCATGACTTGAGAAAGTTAACTTGGTGAATAGGATGACTCCGAACCTATAGTTTTTACACCACTAAGCTATATGCTTAGCGATAGTTGTTTCTATTGTAGGGAATGATCGAAAGGAGGCTTGAAGCGGGCCATTGGAGATGGAGATTTTTAGAGCTTTAATGAAGATCACATTTTCATATAGGCATCTATATTTTGTATAAACTATTACTTAAAATTGATCTGATCTCACTATTGACTGCTTCTTTCCAATAGATTAACTCAGACGAATACATAGTTGCTTTAAATGTTGGAGGCTCATTTTCAAGCAAGAATGTCACAAAATCTAGTCCGAAAGAAGTGGATTTTTGTTGGCGATTACTATGCCTAGGATCCTTATTAGGTAGTGTATTTTCCGTTAATTCTTCCCATGGTCGTTTAGGTCTTTCACTTGTTGACTCATATTCAGTTTTATACGGATAAATGTGTTCAAAGAACTCAACGTTATCTGACTCAATTACCGTATTCACATAAATTTCAGGATTATCATAATTGTGAACCAAAAACCGACAGGCGTTACTGTTCACAGCATATCCAATAAATACACAATCCACTTTTTTGGCTCCAATTTTCACCCTCTTGGGTAAAGGAACCTCTACCTTGGCTAGACACCCCCACACTTTGAAATATTTCAAGTTGGGTTTTCTTCCTTTTCATAACTCATATGGAATCGATTGCATTTTCCTTCGGGGTACCCTATTGAGTATCTTATTAGTGGTAAGGATGGCTTCCCCCCACAGATTTTGCGGTGAACCAGAATTGATTATCAAAGCCAAAGCCGAGTGAGCGACGACGACGGCGTGAGGGGGGTCCCTCTTTCCAACCCTTTTAACAATTAATAGAAGTGTTTCTCTATTTAAACTCTTCTGTTTTTCTTTCCATCACCGATGAGGGAGAAATGCCTTTTTACTAAAGCATAAGAGGACTTTTCAAGTTCCTCTCTTTTCATCTTCCCTCCATTTTCCATTAACTCTTGCTATATACCCAACATTATGATCATGTGGACATATAGTTATGCATCATTTGACTCAGGTATTGTTGTTTGATGATATTGTGACTGAGAGTTTATGTATTCATGATTGTTGTTACATGTGGTTATGATTATGCATTGTTGTTTCAAGTCATGTGATTAAGAGTCCAAACTATTAACTTAGTTATGTTTAGTTTCGGGATCGCATCCCCAATTGAATTTTATTTCGAGTTTTGGTATGGTGGCTTTCAGATCTTAGTGGTTATCTTTTTGCATTTAGATGTTTTGGCTATGGGTCGAGTTTATGGAAACTCAATTCTCTAGTGTATTGAACTGTTTTATTATGTATGAACTTTGTCTCTTTTGAATGGTACTTGGATTGGTTTTGGGTTAGACTTTGATTCTCTTACTAGGTTTTTTAGTGTGAGTGTCTCTCACGACGATTGGGATCGTGACAACTCATTGTTAATAAGCTGAAATAAATTGGACTGAGCTAATAAATTAATGGATCAACAATCCACTTAAATTTAAACATATCATGTTTCCATAGACTAATTTTACCAATTCTAAACAAGATTACCGGTTGAATATTTGAAGCTTAGCTTGGAATAGTTCATAAAGGCGTCCAAGCTTAGCTCATTAGCACTAATGTGAGTTGGAATGTAGGTTATCCGAAAGCAATAGTACAGCTAACATTTTTTGTTCTTTTTGTAAATGAAGATAATTAGGTACAAATATTCCAAAACTACAGCACCATAGAGATAGACATTTAGGATGTGATTCATAATAAAGCCATGAAATACACGTGAAAGGAACGTAGTTATTTTGTCGTAATTCCAAGAGGAAACGTAACACCATAGAAGTGTCTTTATCGCGATGCGGACTTGCTATTTCATCGGCAATTTTTTAGAAAATGTTTTGTTAGAAAATAGGGAAAAGGGTCCATCAAACTTCTAAAGTATATTCAAATTAAGATAACTATATTCGTCATTACATTTTTGCACTATTCAAAATGGAATAAGTTTGTCCTGTTTTTTTTTTCGTTGGGATATACTATTAATCATGTGATTAAGTTGTAGTATTACGTTCTAATTCCTTTGTAAAAATTATTTATTTTATTTTATTTAATATAATAATTTCTTATTTGAATAGATTATTGTGTTAATATGTGTGTCCATTATTTGTATAGTAGATAATTTTTATGTATGGAGTTATGTAACTCATGCACAGAAGATCAAAATTGTCGGTTCTTATAAATTATAAATTATTGTTCACAATCAATGATGAAGTGAGACAAATATTTTGATGATTGCAGCACAATATTAAATATAATTTTATCTTAATTATTGGAATGGTCATATTCCAACTTCTTGTACCAGTACATTCCGTATGTATTGAACAGACCAAGTTGAGATGTTTGTTTTTGTTTTGTATATTTATAAACAAAATTCTCTAGTCCATCACATGTACTTATACTCTTAATGTTGATATAATTATTATGATGTATGTAATTTGATTTATTATTTTAATCTATTAGTGAAACTCTATTGTGAGTCAATATATTCTTAATAGATTGAATGATGACGAATTACATTAGTAAAATAATAATAAGTTGATAGAATCAGGTCTCAAACTTGAGATAAAAGACACCCCTTTATGATTATTTAAACGTTTATCACGTGAAAACCCTGTAGGTGAATTTTATATCCATCATATAAAATAAGTTAAGTATTATAGTAAAGGATTAAGTTAGTCATAGTAAAGTCCGTCATGTGATTACACATATTTCAGAACAAAATGCAACAAGAATCGATGCCAAATAGCAAAAGAAATAAAAGTCGAACATTATGGATGAAATAGACATGATTTGGCAGTGAAAAAATGAGGTCCACGTCGCGGACTGTACTATACTTCATAGGACTAGAATTTCAGTCCCCCTATGCGATGAATGGCGCGCCACGAAGCTCAAACTCCACGATAAAGGGGCACCACAGAGCTCAAACTCCGCGATAAATGATGTGCCATGTAGCTCAAACTCTGTGATTAGATGCAGGCCACGAATCTCAAACTTCGTGATGAGGGGCGCACTATAGAGTTGTGTTTCATCGAAGATCTTTTTGCAAACCTAGATCAAGTCCAACTAGCTAGCTAGGAATAGTGGTTATTTCTATCACTATAAATAGAACTTTTGGACGAATTGTTTAAGTGTGGTGGGTTGGGTGGTCACTTTTTTTCTAACCCAAAGACGGAAAGAAGAAAATATAAAGATGAAGACAAAGAAGAATATAATATAAGAGGAACAATATGAGATAACTTTCTTTCTTTCAAATGTTCACCAAATCTTCAAGTTTATACAATATGAACTCTTATGCCTCTATTTATAGTGTAACATATAGGCATACAAAAGTTTAGTCATAAACATGACATTAACATGAATATAATGGGGGAGGTTATGGAAGAGAAAGGTTACAAGAATAATGGTTATAAAGGGGGAGGTTATGGAGGTTATGGTTATCTTCATAATGGAGGAAAGTAATGGAGTAACTTCTTGATGTATTGGACATCCACAATATATTATTTTATAACACTCCCCCTTGGATGTCCATAGATAATATGTCTCGTTAAAATTTTACTAGGAAAAACCCCGTGGGAAAAAATCCTAGTGAAGAAAAAAGAGTACACATATCTTTCAATACGCTTGGAATGTTGCCTCATTAAAAACCTTACCAGGAAAACCCAATTGGGGTAAAACCATGGTTAAGGAAAAGAGTACAACGCGTATTTTTCTCCCCCTGATAAAGCTTTACTTGATATCTCGGAAACAATGCATTCCAATCTTGTATCACAACTTCTCAAATATTGATGTTGGCAATCTTTAGTGAATAAATTTACAAGATTATCACTTGAATGGATCTTTGAACGTCTATTTCACCATTTTGTTGAAGATCATGTGTGAAAAAGACTTTTGGTGAAATATACTTTGTCCGATCTCCTTCTATTGTATCCTCCATTCAATTTAGCTATTTATCATTTTCGTATATGGTGGCTGAAATATCTTTTTCAAAAGAAAATCACATATTTTCTGAATATGATAGATCATGATTCCAACCAAACACACTCCCGACTTAATTCATAGATCAATATTATTTCTGCATGATTTGAAGAAGTGGTTACTAATGTGATTCTTTGAATTTTCAAGATATTGTTGTGTCTCCATATGTAAATAATAGTCCATTTGCGATCGAGCTTTATGCAGATCAAATATATATTCTGCATCTACATAATCAAATCATTTATGACTCGGGGATTGATCATTTCAATTTTATTGAAGCTCGTCTTTTCTTCTGAAAGAAAATCACACATCTTTCTTGTCATAACTTGAATGATACTATGACAATCTTTTCACATAACTTTCGTTATGTATATCAAATAATCTTCTAGCATTTGTATAACCAACAATCTGTAAGTGCACCAATTGCACTAATACACGACATTTTAAATCATTTTCATGAGATCAAAAAGATTATTTCTCTGTGTTAAGCAGTCTCAAAACCATTGGGTACTCAATGGAATTGCTTTACGACCTTTTAAATCCTTCAAGGATTTTCATATAACCTTCATCGTCTAGTTAGACATAATAATCATTCATTATGCATATTCAAGTATTTCATCTATTGCCAGACTGAAACAAGTCTCATTGCATCCACCACTGGAGAATATATCTCCATTTAATAATGTCAGGATTTTTGCGAAAACCCTTTATGCTCCGAGGCACAAACCGCACTTTATATCTTACAGCTATACTTTCGTACAATGATTCATTTGTACCACATTGACATTATATTTTTATCCATGAACTATAAGATCAAAAACATCATTTTTCTAAGTGAAACAAAATATACTTGAATAGTACCAATAATTTATCTGTCCACACTATATGACAGATTTGAATTTAAGATCCTCGTAATCATTTATAGCATTGAGTGCTACTTCATATCAAAGATACCTTCGACGGTCATTTTGATATCGATTCCAATACGACATAACTTATCAAGATCTCTTCATTTTTCATCATTTTCAGGTACCTGAACCTTTGCCAAGGTTTTATGAAGTGTTATGTCATAGTGCTCTTACAAAGCACTTACCTCATTATCATGACCATTTTGATAATTTTCTCCTCTCCTTCCTCAAGGAGTTTTACGTTTGGAATCGATTGGTCTATTACTCTTCTGGTGTACCATAGACTCTGTCCTTTAACGACTATTTATTGGAGCATTTGCAGCTTAATTAAAATATTGGGTCAGCAAATACATTTGACAAATTATTTGCAATATTTTGCAAATGAATTATCTCTTGAACTTGAAGTTCACATTTTTTTTAACGAGGATCTAGATAATTCACCCCACACATAATTTTCAGCTATTAAACATATCTCCCCCTAATGTTAGGAAATCTAACATTTACCCCCAACCTCATTTGGGGATTCATCTTTGTGCTTGGTGGAGCAATAAAATCATATGTTCACGTATCAAAGTTTTAGATGGAAATTATTTGGTTCCTGACCCTAAATCAATTGTGACGGGAGAACCTTGTTGGCTTGATGCATACACGTTAAATAAACTCATCTCATACCAAATTTTATTTGAGAGATTTGTTCTCATAATCAATGGTCTAGCTATAATTGGAGGCAAATAATTTCTGCTAAACCAACCAGTGTTATCAACATAATTTTACAGTTTGGAACTTGGCTCTTAATTTAACAATTTGAGCAAACAACCTTACAAAAACCAATTTGTAAGTTGATACAAATGCACATGTGACCATACCATAGATGCATCTATTAAATCATAATAGTAAGCGATCCACATGGCAGGTGAATGGGCCCATATTCACCTTTTTATATGTTCCAAATAATTTCAGGGGATACAATCCCAACCTTAGCTGATATAATGATCATTTTATCATGAGAACAAGCAACACATGATAATTTTTTAAGAATCTTTTATTTCTTCAACATATAATCACATAAATTCTCAATTCTTTTGCATCACATTTGTACCGAAATGGTCAACTGATTATGCCAACTGATATTTATTCTAGTAAACTTCTAGTTTATTTTTGCATGTGATTCCATCATCATGCCTATATTTGTATACAACAAACAAGAGAAAGGCGGGTAACCTTTTATGTAAATATTCATAACCCGCTTTGATTGTAGTAATCTGAAGATATTTGATCTTTCAATAATTTACAGTCTCAATATAATAATTATTTTCAATTCCTCCGAAACTTAAAAAGTTTCTTTTGAGACTTACTACAACCTCAATATTATGAACTATTTCATTTTCTGGATAGTAACAAATTAGTTCTTCCGAAATTTTCAATTAATTTTGTGTACTGCCACAAATTTCACACAACCATTCTTATGGTGACCATCTCCTTCAAGGAGAAAATTATTATTATTGTCATGGTTAAAGTTATCACATGCAAGACATATTTCTTGACAACCAATGACAAATTTGTGTTGCCACACAACAATATTTATTTTGGTCATGATCACAACCTTTATAGGAAAGAAATATTAATTTCTTTTGTCCTCCAACAGTTCATAATAAAATATACCACAATATTTGTGTAGTACTCAAAGTATATGACCAAAATGACTATTCATGTCAAAATATATATATATTTTTCAATATCTCAAACCTCCCGTAGAGGTGAGATGTGACATTTATCTAGCCATACATGAACATGTCCTTATCCAAATGAACACAAGTCACATTCTCTTCAAGAAATGACCATAACCATTTGTACATGCTCCATAATTTTTTTATTAGTCATACTTTGACATTATCAAATTTATTTGACCCACCTCAACATCACTTTAAAAGTACTAAATGTACTATCACTTTGTATTTCTCTATTTTGATAAAGGATTTACAAAACTTTCAAATTGGGTTGCACCAACCCAATGTGACCAATAACCTTTCATACCACTTTGATGGTCAAAAATTACCTTCACATTTGAAGGACCATCTTAAGAACCCATAATTAATGTTCTTCCTTTTTAATTACCACAATTGACCATTAACATTTTACCATACTCATATTCATACATTTAACCACTTGTCATTTTCAGACACATTATAACCTGCTACCACATTCACATAAGAGAATAGAGCAAATCAATTGAAAATATTTCATGACTTCTATCAAGAGCATATCAATTTGCTCAGTCATCATTACATTGTCATTATATAACTTTGGGACTTGAACCCAACGTCTTACCCATAAGAAGGCATTTTAGGTCATTATTTGTTGGGATCCAACCCAACATTTTATTATCATGATGCACCAGGACTCTCACCCGATGTATTACCCTCTTGGTGCGATAGGACTTGAATCCTTCGTCTTACCCTCAATCAATGACATAATAAGCCAAATATAATATGACTCACCATTAAACCTTAAAAAATATTGTCACTTTGTAATTAACATGCACAAATAAATATAAAACAAAAGAAACACAATAAAAATATTATCAACAAAGTATGTACTAATATCTTAAACTTGTCAAAACAGAGAGTTACATATAACATTATATTATATTTTGTTTGGTCCACAATAATTAAGCTAGTGAATTATTGTTATAAATCAAAGAATCAATTGCACACTAAAAAAATAATAGTTTCAATCACACTAAAAATAAAATTGTTCACTACCACCACCCCTTTTTCAATTTCCATGTGAACCCAAAATATTTCACCCACAAAATAAAATAAATTAAAGCTTATGTAATAACCAAAACAGTGAGCATAATCATAAATAAAATATAAAATAAGTTTCACATACAAAAGAAAGTATATATAGTCATAGATGAAAAAATGCACCGTAACAATAATATTAATCGTTCACCTTGTTCACAAGTAATATATAAAATAGATTCCACAATAATTTACCTTGCTCCCGAGAGAAAAATAAACACAATTATTTTACCTCCTTTTGTTTATTTTTCTTCAATCCTGCAATGGTAGAACATTCGTGCTGATAACGTGTTGTAAAACTTAAGAACAAAAGAACAATATAAAGATGAAGACAAGAATAATATAACACAAGAGGAACAATATGAGATAACTTTCTTTCTTTCATATGTTCACCAAATCTTCAAGTGTATACAATATGAACCATTATGCCTCTATTTATAGTGTAACATATAGGCATACAAAAGGTTAGTCATTAACATG
Source organism: Solanum piurae (assembly GCA_029582685.1). Lineage (NCBI taxonomy): Eukaryota > Viridiplantae > Streptophyta > Magnoliopsida > Solanales > Solanaceae > Solanum > Solanum piurae. Next base: position 12,783 of record JAJOOO010010189.1, read on the forward strand.
AATATAATGGGGGAGGTTATGGAAGTGAAATGTTACATGAATAATGGTTATAAAGGTGGAGGTTATGGAGGTTATGGTTATCTTCATAATAGAGGAAAGTAATGGAGTAACTTCTTGATATAATAGACATCCACAATATATTATTTTATAATACTAACGACTTTTTCACATTAAATTTTTGCATATAGGTGTGATCACTGTGCATTAATGGTTCTTTCCTAAAGATTTACTTTTGATGGTTGCAAAAATTGAAATTTGTCTGAATTCTAAATTTGCTTGATAAGAAGGAATTTGAGACTATCAACCCCCATCTGAGTTTGTAATAGAAAAGCTAACCTGAGACCTATAACGATAACCAAATTAATACATACCCAAGTGCCAAAAAAAATTTAAGGTGAAATTCATCTAATTGGATCGAGTGACTTTAGAAGTCATATAGATTCGTTAAGTTTGCACAATAAATTATCTATTTTAATTCCAACATCTAGGAAATCACAATTCTAGTTCTTCTTTAATTATTGAAAACAACGTAATCCATAGCCATAGATTAAAAATAGTTCCTAAATATTCCCAACAAACCCCCATTTGAAATAGTGATAATCATATTAAATTCTTACATAAATTGTACTCCCTCTGTCCCTAATTACTTGTCCACTTTTGAATTGGGACACCTATTAAGAAAATAATTAATGACATAGTGAATTTACTATTTTACCCCTATTAATTATTAAATGGCTGAAAAGTTCTACATTTTTCAAAATAATTAGTCTTTTAATTGAGGGTATAATAGGTAAAAAGAATTTGTCCTTTCTTGATTTGTCAAAATGGATAAGTAATTAGGGACAACTATAAAAGAAAAAATGGACAAGTAATTAGGAACGGAGGGAGTAATTTCTCGCCACTCTCTGTCTTCCACAAGGATCTAGGACTTGTATTGAACCGGTAAAAGGCTTAGTGACGTTCACTTCTATCAACATTCGAGCAAAGATGTGAAACACATAAAGATGGCATTATAGTATTTGTATGAATTAAACACAATAAAGATGGCCTCCCAACAACTTGTCAACATATCTCTGAAATATATATATATTGTGAAAGAAGTGGAAAGTACAGACACAATGGCCTTATAGTTGTATGACATTTCATCTAAATTTGAGAAGGGTAAAGTATACACGGATCTTATCACTATCTTATGGAGGTAGAGAGACTGTTACCAAAAGATCATATGCTCAAGTGCATCAAACTCAAGTAAAAGAAAACATAATCATTATAAGAAAAGGAGTGTAATGTCTAACAAGAAGGAAACAATAAGTCAATAACAACAGCAAAATAGTGTAATGATAAAACACAATAAACAACATATGACAACATATATAAGTTGAATTTTTATTTTATTTCTTTTATTTGGCAATTAAAGGAATTATTAAAATGAGAATATTTACAAAATTTATTTTGCTCTGGTGGGGAGCAGTTAAAGACATTTTCAAACTTTAGAGTGTCATAGGCCTTGTGGGAGGTACAAATTTGCTAATGGAAAAAGACACAAAGAGAAGACGACATGGGCACAAAATGAAAGGTGGATATAATATAAGTACAGAGTAGCCAGTAAATGTAAATTTTGTACCCACAACTCAATGCCCATTTGCACTGAATGTACCAACCAATAAACAAATTTTGCTAGTCCCCACAGCTCTTTAGTTTTTTCGGTGTTCAAAATTTATTGATCTGATTAATTTAAATTTGTATTGGTGAATAAATAATCTTTGAGATGACGTTTTTTATCCTCAAAAATTGAACTCCCAGATTTTTAGTTAAAGTACAACTGCAGTGGCGGAGCCAGGATTTGGATTGAGGGGTGTCAAAATATAAAGTAGTATGCACACAAAAAATTCAACAAAATAAATTTTACTAATAAAAGCAAAACATAATTACATTATTACAACCGTACTCGACGCGGTTTCATCTCTTGAAATGTTTTTACAATAGTATCATTAGAAATATTAATGAATACATCTTTTTCTACATAAGGAACTAGACAACCGCTCAAAAGCTCATCATTCATCCGATTCCGCAAGGCATTTTTAATAAACTTCATTGCCGAAAAAGCTCTTTCAACGGATGCAGTGGCAACTGGTAAAAGCAAAGAAAATT
>JAJOOO010010196.1:0-18621 GCA_029582685.1 Solanum piurae
GTCGTGCCCCGAACCCCCCCCCCACCCACCCAACCCAACCCAAATCCCCAACCTCGAGGCATCGTGCCCCGAGTCCCCACCCCACCTCCTGTCTCTAGGCGTCATGCCCTGAGGGCCCCCCAATCCCACCCCCTGTCTCGAGGCGTCGTTCCCCGAGGCCCCCCAATCCCATCCCCATCCTAGAGGCATGGTGCCCCGAGGCCCCCCAATCCCATCCCCAGCCTCGAGGCGTCGTTCCCCGAGGCCCCCTAACCCCATCCCCCCTGCCTTGAGGCGTACCGACCCCCCTCTCTCGATGCGTCGCGCCCTGAGGCCTCCCACCCTGCCCTTTGGCCTCGAGGGGTTGTGCCACAATTTTTGATGTTTTCGACAACAGTAAGAACAAATATAGATAGGAAAGCTTCCTCTGTTATTTGTAATTGTTTATTATTTTGGAGGGACTATACAGTTGGTATAGTATACATGTTAATATATAGAATGTTACCATTATCAAAAAGAAATATTACTATCTCTACAACTGTTATTCAATTTTTATTGCTTCTATTCAATTTTAGTCCTCCGCATTTAACTTATCAAGAAAAACAATTAAATACTGTGCATTTTCCCGTAATCTCTTCAGATAGGTCATTAGAAATTAATATGCTTAAGAGTTAAGACAGTAACTTCATCAGTATAATAGCCAGCTTCTATTACAGGTGATTAAAGGCACCAATGACTGTATGTTCTGTTATAGAGATTTTCATATCTAATATCAATAGAAGTGCTCAGCTGTTAACTGTCCAAAATTACCCAAAGTTTCAAGCAACAGTATTCCAAAACATCATTTGAGACGAAATTAGCTTGAATGAAGTTTGCCAACCTTGATAATAATGTGTTGAGTACTGGCTTCATCCAAATTCCAACCAGACAGAAACAGCCCGTGTCGCTACTTGTCCTTTCCTCTCAAGTAGAAAATTTGGCATTCTGTTGAGGCAAGTTGTGAATTAAAATTTTACAACTTGGAGCTCTGTCAAAGCCAGTTTTACAACAGAAACGATGAGTAAAAGCTGGAAAAGGAGGAAGCATCCAGATAACAAATTCTCCTATTCCTTATTTATCTTTGGTTGCAAAGAAGTTTGAGCAGTAGAATTGGAGCTCTGTCAAAGCCAGTCAGAGAGACAAGACAAGAAACAATGAGTAAACCAAGAGTCAACGAGTAAAAATTAGAATCTTGAGAAAACAATTGCTCATGATCTTGCTATGGGAACAATATAGAACCAACTCTGCAATAGAACAAAGACTTGCAACAACTGGAAATACAAGAGCATGGGGAACAAATTAATGTAGTTGAACAAGGAAATTAACACTAAAACACTAATTATTAAAGATTGTTGTTATTTTCCTTAAAATCTCCTTGCTTTCACAAACCCCTCAAGTCCAATTTTTCCATTTCCTTATTGCCCTTTACAAATATTAATTTCTGCTTCTATGTGCATTTTAGGTGCCAGTGATTAGTCTACAAGATAGAACCATATACACAATCTTGCCATACAATTTTTCAATTCCCTTACACAAATTATTAATTCCATTAGGGCTCACTCACATTTTAATTAGCAATATCAATATTAGCATCCCACTTCTAATCCATGCATAATCCTGCTAATGAAAATGTGTCATCTTAGTAGATACACCATACTTCATCTTAATCAGCGACATGGTTTGACAATGAAATTAAGATATGTAAATGTTATTATTATAATCCCACCTGTGTAATATTCCCCTCTCCTTTCCCCTTCTTCTCTAGGGCACCTCTATAGAGGACCCCATTAAAGAATCAACGACATGGTTTGACAATGAAACTAACATATGTAAAGATTGTTGTTAATTTCCTTCCAAACCCCTCAAGTCCAATTTTTCCTTTCATTATTGCCCTTTATAGATCTTAATTTCTGCTTCTATGTGCATTTTAGGTGCCGGTGATTAGTCTACAAGATAGAACCATATACACAATCTTGCCATACAATTTTTCAATTCCCTTACACAATTATTAATTCCATTAGGGCTCACTCACATTTTAAACAACAATATCAATATTAACCCTAATTAAAGAGAAGAACAATACAACTTGATAAAGAATATCAAAATACAATTTTAGAAGAAAACAATGAATCAAACAGAATGTAACCTGTCTCAGAGATGTTCCTCCACACAAGGCCAAACCATTGTCCCGGCAAGAATGAAGAGTTTCAACCTTCTTGTTAATGAACCAAAGTTGAAAGTAAATACTCCCAGACGAATAGTCAGTTGGATTGAAAACCCCTATTGTTCTTGATGCCTCCAGATATATACTGCAAGTGATGCTATGAGTGGATTGAAAAACCCCATTGTTCTTGATGCCTCCATATAAAGAGGAGGAAGAGAAAAATAGTCAGTTGGATTGAAAACCCCCATTGTTCTTAATGCCTCCATAGAAGGAGGAGTGAGTATGTATACTGAATATCGAGCAATGTCTAGTGCTTGCTCTGAGATTGTTTGGCTTCGTGGTTTACTTGCAGAAATTGGATTTCCTCAATCTAATCCCACTCCTCTCCATGCTGACAACACAAGTGCTATTCAGATTGCTACTAATCCAGCTTATCATGAACGGACCAAACACATTGAAGTGGACTGTCATTATATCAGAGAAGTTGTAGATAAGAGAGTCATTACTCTTCCAAATAGCTGATGTGTTTACAAAACCTATGGCACGACAACGTCATCAGTTTCTGGTAGGCAATTGATGCTTTTTGATCCACCGACATCAATTTGAGGGGGTATGTTAGCATGATTGGACAGATTATAAATAATTGTACATATCTATGTTATAACTCTAAATATTTGTGTAATGATGATAGGAGATAGCATAGATTAATGTAGCATATTTTCAGAGATATTACAATTAGGAATAGCATATATTTAGGGATATATAGCAGATTTTTAGGCATGGAAATCAGAATTCTTTCTATTTAATGGAAGAACTCTCATTTGAGAGAACTCATTCAACAAAATTGACAGAGACATCGTGCCCCGAGCCCCTAACCCCCCCTCTCCCTCGAGGCGTCGTGCCTCATGGCCCCCAAGCCTCGAGGCGTCATGCCACAATTTTTGATGTTTTCGACAACAGTAAGAACAAACATAGATAGGAAGGCTTCCTTTTATTTGTAATTGTTTATTATTTTGGGGGGACTATACAGTTGGTATAGTATACATGTTAATATATAGAATGTTACCATTATCAAAAAAGAAAAATGACTATCTCTACAACTGTTATTCAATTTTTATTGCTTCTATTCAATTTTAGTCCTCCGCATTTAACTTATCAAGAAAAACAATTAAATCCTTTGCATTTTCCCGTAATCTCTTCAGATAGGTCATTAGAAAATAATATGCTTAAGAGTTAAGACAGCCACTTCATCAGTATAACAGCCAGCTTTTATTACGGGTGAATAAAGGCACCAATAACTGACATTCAAGGACTGTATGATGACCTGTTATAGAGATTTTTATATCTAATATCAATAGAAGTGCTCAGTTGTCCACAATTACCCAAAGTTTCAAGCAACAGTATTCCAAAACATCATTTGAGACGAAATTAGCTTGAATGAAGTTTGCCAACCTTGATAATAATGTTGTTGGGTAATGGCTTCATCCAAATTCCAACCAGACAGAAACAACCTGTGTCGCTACTTGTCCTTTCCTCTCAAGTAGGAAATTCGGCATTCTGTTGAGGCAAGTTGTGAATTAAGAAAGTACAACAGAAACGATGAGTAAAAGCTGGAAAAGGAGGAAGCATCCAGATAACAAATTCTCCTATTCCTTATTTATCTTTTGTTGCAAAGAAGTTTGAGCAGTAGAATGAGTAAAAACAATTTATCTGTCAATGCCAGTCAGAGAGACAAGACAAGAAACAATGAGTAAAAACAATTTCTCATTTATCTTGCTATGGAAACAATATTCAACCAACTCTACAATAGAACAAAGACTTGCAAGAACTGGAAATACAAAAGCATTCACGGGGAACAAATTAATGCAGCTGAACAAGGAAATTAACTAGACACTACAACTCTAATTACCTCCAAAACCTTGAAAATGAATCAGCGACGTGGTTTGACAATGAAACTAACATACGTAAAGATTGTTGTTACATTCCTTCCAACCTCCTTGCTTCCACAAACCCCTCAAGTCCAATTTTTCCTTTTCCTTATTGCCCTTTACAGACATTAATTTCTGATTCATTGTGCATTTTAGGTGCCAGTGATTAGTTTACAATATACACAATCTTGCCATACAATTTTTCAATTCCTTACACAACAATATCAATATTAACCCTAATTAAAAGGAAGAACCATACAACTTGATAAAGAATATCTAAATACAATATTCGAAAAACAACGAATCAAATAGAGTGTAACGTGAAAATCACCTGTCTCAGAGATGTTCCTCCACACAAGGCCAAACCACTGTCCCGGCAAGAATGAAGAGTTTCAAACCGTTTGATATCAAGCTTCTTGTTAATGAAGCTTAACTTCAAGAATCCACATTCACATTTAACCACACCAAGAATCTCTTAACTTCAATTCCTTCTAAGTCAGTAATCGACCCAAGACTCAGTTACCTTCTCAGCGTAATAACCCAAATATTCGAACGCCACATAACCAGTAAAACTCCATCATCGGAAAGAGAGTAAGATTTTACAGAACCCTTGAGGAAGGTTGAATTTAGTATACAGTTGTGTTGGGGTTCGTGGGTAGATTGAAAGATAGGGAAAAAGGAGATGAGAGAAGATTGAAACCCCCATAGAAAGAGAAGAATAGTCAGTTGGATTGAAAACCCCTATTGTTCTTGATGCCTCCAGATATATACTGCAAGTGATGCTATGAGTGGATTGAAAACCCACATTGTTCTTGATGCCTCCATATAGAAAGAGGAGGAAGAGAAGAATAGTGAAAACCCCCATTGTTCTTGATGCCTCCATATAAAGAGAAGAATAGTCTACAATATAGAACCATATACACAATCTTGCCATACAATTAAATCTAGATGGAAGTACCTGAAGAGACACAACAATTATTTATTCCATGAAGGGCTTACTCACATTTTACACAACAATATCAATATTGACAATCACTGAAGAGAAGAACCATGATGAAATATGCGAGACCGGAGAATATTGTTTATGCCTCTTAGACAACTTGATCGAGAATACTATCTAAATACATTTTTAGAAAAACAATACGTCAAACAGAATGGAACTTGAAAATCACCTGTCTCAAAGATGGTACTCCACACAACGCCAAACAAGAATGAAGAGTTTCAAACTGTTTGATATCAAGATTCTTGTTAAATACTCCCAGACGATGGAAAATCTCATTCACATTTAACCACACCAAGAATCTCTTAACTTCAATTCCTTCTAAATTAGTAATCGACCCAAGACTCAGCGTAATAAACCAAATATTCAAACTCCACATAACCAGTAAAACTCCATCATCAGAAAGAGAGTAAGATTTTACAGAACTGTGTCAAACAGAATTGGAGCAGAAACTATGAGTAAATCCAGATAACAAATTCTATCTATTCCTTATTTTTCTTTTGTTGCAAAGAAGTTTGAGCAGTAGAATTGGAGCTATGTCAAAGCCAATCAGAGAGACAAGACAAGAAACAATGAGTAAACCAAGAGTCCATGAGTAAAAACAATTTCTCTACAATAGAAAAACTTGCAACAACTGGAAATACAAGAGCATTCATGGGGAACAAATTAACGTAGCTGAACAAGGAAATTAACTAGACAGTAGACACTACAACACTAATTACCACCAAACCTTGAAAATGAATCAGCGACATGGTTTGTCAATGAAACTAAGATATGTAAATGTTGTTGTTACTTTCCTTCCAACCTCCTTGCTTCCAAACCCCTCAAGTCCAATTTTGCCTTTCTTTATTGCCCTTTACAGATCTTAATTTGTGCTTCTAGGAATCTTCTTTGTGCAGTTTAAGTGCCAGTGTTTAGTCTACAACATAGAACCATATACACAATCTTGCACACACAACAATTTTTCAATTCCCTTACACAATTATATATTCTATGAAGAGATTTTACACAACAATATCAATATTGACCATCACTGAAGAGAAGAACAATGCTGAGATAACTTGATCAAGAATATCTAAATACAATTTTAAAAACAGAATGGAACTTGAAAATCACCTATCTCAGAGATGGTCCTCCACACAAGGCCAAACCATTGTCCCGACAAGTTGAAAGTAAATACTCCCAGACGATGATCCTCCACACAACGCCAAACAAGAATGAAGAGTTTCATATTGTTTGATATCAAGCTTCTTGTTAATGAAGCCAAGTTGAAAGTAAATACTTGGCTTCGCATTTAACCACACCAAGAATCTCTTAACTTCAATTCCATCTAAATCAGTAATCGACCCAAGACTCAGTTACCTTCTTGGCGTAATAACCCAAATATTCGAACTCCACATAACCAGTAAAACTCCATCATCGGAAAGAGAGTAAGATTTTACAGAACCCTTGACGAAGGTTGAATTTAGTGAGGATTCCGCATACAGTTGTGTTGGGGTTCGTGGGTAGATTGAAATATAGGTAAGAAGGAGATGAGAAGGGATTGAAATCCCCATAGAAAGAGAAGAATAGTCAGTTGGATTGAAAACCCCCATTGTTCTTGATGTCTCCAGATATATACTGCAAATGATGCTATGAGTGGATTGAAAAATCCCATTGTTCTTAATGCCTCCATGTAAAGAGGAGGAAGAGAAGAGTAGTCAGTTGGATTGAAAACCCCCATTGTTCTTGATGCCTCCATTGAAGGAGGAGTAAGTATGTATACCGAAAGGAGGAAGAGAAGAATAGGATGTGAGTGATTGTACACAACGGTAAAATAGTTGTACGATTAGCTGCTTCTTGGAAATTGAACGTTATAAAATATGTGGCTCACATTCAAAATTTCTATTGTCTTAAAATAAAATTAGGTCCAAGTGCAGTAAATAAAACTCATATTAGTTATTTATCTTACTAAATCAACAAAACATTAATTAATTTTTTCCCTATTACCCTTGAGATTAGTTCTTTTTAAAAGTGTTCATACTTATTTATAAATTCTCAAAAAGTTTTTTAAGGATTGAATTAGTAAAATTATATTCTTATTTACATATTTTTAATAGGTATGTAAAAGGGTAAATGATTAACATTATGAGACGGAAGGAATAATAATTGATGGTCAAATATGTTTTTCGTAGTTCAACTTTGAAAAAAAGTGAAAAAAACTTCATGATCAAATGCGTTTGAAATTAAACGCACAAGAAGCCACGTAAGATGATGGGACTATTAGGTACTATTCCAATTATCCAAGAATTTGTGTCTCCCTTAATAACACCTGAACATGAGTGTAAATATTTTCTAAAATGCACACAAAATTATTGACCTGAAAACCCAAATTAGTTCATTCAAAAATTTGTTAGCTTTAGCCATAAGCCGCTCATATGGCAAAAGACTTTTCTATTTATAAGATATAAACTTTGGAAATATACCTCAATGACCCAAATTTCTTCGTATTTGAATGCTATGAGCATGACATTAATGCCCTTCTTGATTGATGCAGTCTCTCACGATAATAATGTTGATTGTGATGTGAAGTGTTCCTCAATTAAGTTCAAACTTGAGGTGAATTTGAATCAACCAATCAATCAAAATTGCTCTCATCTTTTCACTGATCTCAGATTTTGAATTCATATAATTATGAACTCTTTAAGTCATATTTTTTATATTCAATATGAATTGGTTGGACAATCATTCTATTAAAAACTATTAATTGAATCTCACCTTGAAAATATTTACTACATTTGTTAGTTTAAAAATGACTATATTCTTTATATATTATTCTAAAGCACTTAATATAAGGTAAAATTGTCGGTTTGACATTGATTCTCCTAATATCACTTTCAATCAACATTTTTAAGGATATTCATGTTAGATAGATAGATAGATAGATAGATAGATAGATAGATAGAAACTGAGCCACCATGATTGAACTAGCTAAAATTTTAAAAAAATGTTAAAATTAGATCAAGCTTTATTTCTAAAATTAGATTAAGTTTTACATTGTGTGGTATGCATATTTATCTTGTACGTACTCTCAAATGAGTGCTCCGACCGGTAATTCAACACTATGCATAACCAGATTTGTGTTGGGTTGAAAAGTAATCAAGGCATCAAGCAGAGGCGGATTTAAGATTTTTCGAACATGTGTGCACCAAGTAAAATGTATTGAAGTGGGAATTGATCCTTAATCCTCAAAGTCAAAAGCTCAACATTTAACCATGTGGACCATTTAGACTTCTTGTAATACGGGTGCCAAAATATAATAGTATTATACAAATTTAAGAATATATATATATATATATATAATGTCTAATTTTACGAAGAGACCACGGGTACCGGTGCCCTATTTTTTGGCTTTAAATTCGCCACTGGCATAAAGTGAAAACTTATAATTGCAAATCATGAAGGTGATAAATTAGATGAGAAACAAAAGTGATCTTGGGCGCATTTACATGTCTAGGAGCCAAATAACACTCATACTTTAACCTAAATTGAGGACAAATTTTTGTGTTACTGATAGTGTTTGAGTCATGTTATTTCATTATGATTAACCGCTATGATTAGTGATTGTAGGTTGGAAAGCTGAAGGAAAAGGTACAAAATATGGCTGCACAAGAAGTAGAAGTGGATCTAATCACTAAGGCGCAAAGGATAAAAGCTCAAAGGAGAAAAGGAAGTTAAAGTGAAAAAAATCCAGTGTTTTGTATCCTCTCCGCGACGCAGAGAGGGAATTAATTATTTGTTGACATTGATGATGTTGAGGCAGAGGACTACATATCCTCTCTACGTTGCGGAGAAGAGGAGTTCGTTAAAAGATGAATTTACAATGCACCTGCGCGTCGCAGACCCAATAAGGCCAAATTTTCTGTCAACTTTTCTCAAACTATAAATAGAGCCGAATTTTATTGTTTTAATTATTCTTTTTTTAGATTTTGAAGAACGATGAGTTGGAGAACTATTTCTACAATATTAGGGTTCATTTCTATTCTTTACTTTTATCGATTTCTCTTATGAATACTAAATCATTGAAGATTGAGAATCACATTATGAGTAGCTAAATTTTTGTAACACCTCGCTTTTGGAAAGAGCTAAAAATAGAAAGAATCAAATTTGGAAATAGCAAATCTGAAAATTTTGGCAAGATATGCTAAGTATAAGTTTTGGGTCAACTTCAAACGACCATAACCTCAGTAAAGGATGAGTTAGGTGGCCAATAAGATATCAAATGAAAGGTCTTGGAATCCTCTTTCCAACGCTACCAAGTTTGCTAATTTTTGAGCTCGTATATGGGAGATGTGAATGTTTGAAGTTGGACTGTCTATTTAAGGAAAGTTACCCGAATTTAAGAGGGATATTTTGGTATTTTCCTTATCCTATCAGATTTAATTCATTTTTAGCAATTAATTAGGGGTCTAAACTGATTTGGTTCAGTTTACACAATTACAATTCACGCTAGGGTTTTTAGAAAAAAGTTCAAGAAGAGAAAATGGGAGAAATTTTCTTGTTCTAGGACTGTGACTATATGATTGTTGTATCGATTTCTCTTATGAATACTAAATCATTGAAGATTGAGAATCGCATTATGAGTAGCTAAATTTCCTTGTTCTAGGACTGTGACTATAGTATGGTTCTATATTATTCAATTTGATGGGTTGAAATTGATTTTTGTGTGAATTGATCTTTTGTTCATAATTTAGTATTCCGTGATTGACCAACATTGAAATAAATTCATTGTCTGAATTGAACTCGGGAGAGAAATAGGAAGATAGAATGTGGGACAAAAAGATCATGATCTTTTCTAGAATTAAGATTGATTTGTATCTAGGATGGGGGTATACCTAGAGACCTTGCTTGGTTAATAAACAAGATAAAAATGTAATGCTCGGTAATAGGTTCAGTCTATCCCCACTCAACGATGTAGTTAGACTTCCCTTAAAATAATTCTTCACACTTGAGAAGATAAATGAGAAACAAAAGCAGTATGTAAATAAAAATGTCAGAAAATTTTATTTCTTAAAATTGATATCAAACAATTCAAAAAGATACTCAGTTTGTGGCATTGCACTTTGTTTCCTTGAGATTTAAAGTCTGATTTAGAGAAACTTTAAATAAAGATATAGTTGATAGATCTTCCGCTATTGTTAACAAGTACACAATCTTTGTTCCTATTATTAAATATTACATTGATATCAGAGCAAGGTTAAAATTGCGTTGATTTCGCATGATTCATACTTGAAAATAAAAACATGATTTTTTGTTTTCAAATCTATCGAAAAATTTAAAAACAAAATTAGTTTGCCTTTATTAATTCAGAAAGTGTATGAATGTTTCATGGAACGTATGATGAATTTTTACTCACCTGTTCAAAGAAAAGAGATCCGAATATTGATTCGACAAAAGTAAAATTCATTTTTTTATTTATAATCTAAATTAGATCATGTATGAATTTATCTATTGTTGTGTGTCTGCTTAGATATATAAAAATAGGAAGTTTTTTGTTCATGAGAATTGAACAAATATGGTGAAGAAGAAGAAGTGAAAGAAATGAAAATAATTTCTATGACATATAGATTAGAATAGTTTTGCTGAAAAGAAAGAAGTTAATAGCCGTTGGGAAAGTTGTCATTTACCAAAAAACATTCTGCTTTATTTTTTTGGCTTGTATTATTTTATAAATTAGTACTTCATATTGTACTACAACTCTTTTTATATTAAATAAAAAGGGGAAGAAAACGTGTGGAAGTTGTACACAAATAAAAAATAGTAAATGATTATGTTGTACTTCTTAGGAAAAAGTATATTCTACTCTCCATTTTTTTCGATTTGTTAAATGAGTCAACATGGACTTTAAATGTCTCATTTTTTGAAAGAGTCATCTTTTTAAGAGTAATGTTATTGGCACGACACTTTTTTGGCATGATTGACAGTACAAAGTATAAAAAACCACAATGTCCTATTGACTCCAAAACCATCTAAATTTCCCTTCAAAAACAAAATCACCTCTGACTTTTCTTTTTTATTTTCTTAGAATATTTTTACTTTCTCTTTTACTTTACTCATTTTATCTCTCACTCATTTCTTAATTCTCTCATGTTTGGTTGACTTAAATATTTTGGAAAATGTTTTTCAGATAAACTTATTTTCCTCAAATTATAATTTTTTTCCTTACCTCACTCCGTACCCCGACCCTTCCTAGTAAAAAAAAATTAAATTTTAAAATTTTCTTTTTTTTTAAAAAAAATCAATTTATTTTGTCCCTACCCTTCACCCCATACACCCAAACTAGCCCCTCCTCCCAACAAAAAAAATTAACAACTTAAAATTTTATATTTGAAAAATAGTTCAAATTTAGATTTTTTTGATTTATTTACCCCGCTCAACTCCTGACTATTCCTATCCCCGCTTTCCACATAAAAAATAAAAGTTTGTTTTTGAAAAAATAATTAAATTTTCATTTTCTTTAGCCCACACCTATCCCAACCACCTACCAGCCCCCCCCCCCTCCACCCAAAAAAAAAATTAAAAATTTATTTTTTTTAAAAATAAATTATTTTATTCTTTTATATATACATATACTGTGAGGCATTCAGTCTCCTCATTTCCTACTAGAGTTGAGGCCATTAACTTTTGTTCTAGGATCCCGCAAGCCAAATACTCGATGGAGACACCTCGTTCGACAGAATTCAACGATGACCAACCTCAATCAGCCACTTACTCGTCCCTAGGTGGAGAGTTGTATGCTTTGACGCAAGATTTTCAGATTGACAAAGAAAATCTTAAAAAAGAATTTTATTCACAAGGAAATGTTCTAAAAAGAAAATGGGTTTTTAACAATTTTCAAATAAAAGAAAAATAAAACCTTCAAGAAATTTATTATAACTTTCTACACTCTATTAAAAAACAAAGTAATTTCTTCGAATGGTTTGAGGCTTATGCTGATTACCAGAAAATAGATTTATCTTGTACGTACTCTCAAATGAGTGCTCTGACCGGCAATCCAACACTATGCATAACCAGATTTGTGTTGGGTTGGAAAGTAATCAAAAGGCGTCAAGCAGAAGCTTATAATTGCAAATCATGAAGGTGATAAATTAGATGACAAACAAAAGTGATATTGGGCATATTTACATGTCTAGGAGCCAAATAACATTCATACTTTAACCAAGTTTGAGGACAAATTTTTGTGTTATTGATAGTGTTTGAGTCATGTTATTTCATTATGATTAACCGATATGATTAGTGACTGTAGGTTGGGAAGTAGGAGGAACAGGTACAAAACATGGATGCACTAGAAGTAGAAATGGATCTGATCACTAAGGCGCGAAGGATAGAAGCTCAAAGGAGAAAAGGAAGTTAAAGTGAAAAAATATCTAGTGCTTTGTATCCTCTCCGCGACGCAGAGAGGGAATTAATTATTTGTTGACATTGATGATGTTGAGGCAGAGGACTAGATATCCTCTCTATGTCGCGGAGAAGAGGAGTTCGTTAAAAGCTGAATTTAGAATGCACCTGCGCGTCGCAGACCCAGTAAGACCAAATTTTTTGTCGACTTTTCTCAAACTATAAATAGAGCCGGATTTTATTATTTGAATTATTCTTTTTTCGGATTTTGAAGAACGACGACTCGGAGAACTATTTCTTCAATATTAGGGTTCATTCCTATTCTTTACTTTTATCAATTTCTCTTATGAATACTAAATCATTGAAGATTGAGAATCACATTATGAGTAGCTAAATTTCCTTGTTCTAGGACTGTGACTATATGATGATTGTATATTATTTATTTTGATGGGTTGAAATTGGTTTTTGTGTGAATTGCGCTTTTGTTCATAATTCAGTATTCCGTGATTGACCACCATTGAAATAAATTCATTGTCCGAATTGAACTCAGGAGAGGAATATCAAGATAGAATGTGGGACAAAAGGAGTATGATCTTCTCTAGAATTAAGGTTGATTTGTATCTAGGATGGGAGTTTACCTAGAGACCTTGCTTGGTTAATAAACTAGATAAAAATATAATGCTCGGTAATAGGTTCAGTCTATCCCCGCTCAACGATGTAGTTTGACTACCTTTAAAATAATTCTTCACACTTGAGAAGATAAATGAGAAACAAAAGCAGTAAGTAAATAAAAATGTCAGACAATTTTATTTCTTAAAATTGATATCAAACAATCCAAGAAGATACTCAATTTGTGGCATTGCACTTTGTTTCCTTGAGATTCAAAGTCTGATTTAGAGCAACTTTAAATAAAGATATCGTTGATAGATCTTCCGCAATTGTTAACAGGTACATAGTCTTTGTTCCTATTTATTAAATATTACATTGATATCAAAGCAAGGTTAAAATTGCATTAATTTCACAATATTCATACTTGAAAATAAAAACATGATTTTTTGTTTTCGAATCTATCGAAAAAATTGAAAACAAAATTAGTTTGCCTTTATTAATTCAGAATGTGTATGAATGTTTCATGGAACATATGATAAATTTTTACTCACCTGTTCAAAGAAAAGAGATTCGAATTTAGATTCGACGAGAGTAAAAGTCATTTTTTTATTTCTAATCTAAATTAGATCATGTATGAATTTATCTATTGTTGTGTGTGTGCTTAGATATATAAAAATAGGATTTTTTTTGTTCATAAGAATTGAACTGATATGGTGATGAAGAAGAAGTGAAAGAAATGAAATAATTTCTATGACATATAGATTAGAACAGTTTTGCTGAAAAGAAAAAAGTTAATAGCCGTCGAAAAAGTTATCATTTACCAAAAAACATTCTCCTTTATTTTTTTGACTTGTAGAACTATTTTATAAAGTACCACTTCATATTGTAGTACAACCCTTTTTTTTTTAAAAAAAAAGGAAGAAAAAGTGTGGAAGTTGTACAGAAATAAAAAAAAGTAAATGATTTTGTTGTACTTCTTATGAAAAAGTATCTTCTACTCTCCATTTTTTCGATTTGTTGACTGAGTCAACATGGACTTTGAATGACTCATTTTTTAAAAGAATCATCTTTCTAAGAGTAATATTATTTGGCATGACAATTTTTTGTCATGAATGACACGACAAAGTATAAAAGACCACAATGCCCTATTGGCTCCAAAACCATCTAAACTTTCGTCCAAAAACAAAATCACCTCTGACTTTTCTTTTTTATTTTCTTAGAATATATTTACTTTCTCTTTTACTTTACTTAATTTATATCTCATTCTAGAAAATGTTTCTTAATTCTCTCATGTTTGGTTGACTTAACTGTTTTGGAAAATGTTTTTCAGATAAACTTATTTTCCTCAAATTATAATTTTTTTCCTTACCTCACTCAGTACCCCGACCCTTCCCATTCAAAAAATTTAAAATTTTAATTTATTTTTTTAAAAAATGAATTTATTTTGTCCCTACCCTTCACCCCCCACCCAAACTAGCCCCTCCCCCCAACAAAAAATATTAACAACTTAAAATTTTATTTTTGAAAAATAGTTCAAATTTAGATTTTTTTCAATTTATTTACCCCGCTCAACTCTTGACTATTCCTACCCCCGTTTTCCACAAAAAAAAGAGCTTGTTTTTACAAAAATAATTAAATTTTCATTTTCTTTAGCCCACACCTACCCCAACCACGTACTAGCCCCCCCTCCCATCCCCATAAAAAAAATAAAAAAATTTGTTTTTTTTACAAAAATATTTTTTATTTTATTCTTTTACACTACTATATATATATATATATTGTTATGCCCCGAGCCTACACCCTGGGCGAGACTGGGACTTGAGAACCATTTATGGCCCCAAGCGAACCCTTGGCCTGGTTTAACTCATAGCAGAAGACTTAAATAACAAGATAATAGTCGTAAAAGATAAACTCATGAAATAACTTCGAATGTGTTAAAAGAACATTCAACTAGCCAAGATGGCAACTCAAATCTCAAAACATAAGCCAATAATAAGATAACGACAAATGAACTAACTAACTATCTATGAAGCCTTTAACAACTGAGATGGACGTCGGGAAAAGACCCACTACATCCTAATGAACTGACTATAAAGCGGTAAAAAGGGGTCCTCCAAAAATAAGGAGGCTCACCAACTGACTCTGAGTGCTCAACTGGATTAACGAGGCGTTGGATGCTGATCCTGGCTACATCATAAAATGATGCAGGCCAAATGACATCAGTACATTGAATGTACGAGCATGCGAGGGGAAAACTAAATATGACATAAGCTTGAAAGAAATCTGAAAAGAACACTTACCTTAGCTTTACTCAACTTATGGATACTCAACTTAAATGCAAAATAAAACAACAATATAGGTGCAGTTGATATAAAGCATTTAAAATGAAATAACAACTCAAATTACTCAAATAATAGAGTAATATAATATTGTGGGAGTTTCTCTAACCGACAACCATCACTATGAGCTAATGTGATGATACATCGTCTCGCCCACGATGCCTGAACTGTCTTATAACTTGCCAAGATATGGAACGCCTCAACTAAGTGGATCTACTAGTCTATGCTAAAAAGCACCAAGGTGTCATCTGAAAAGTATGACCCTTTCTACCCACGATGGCTACATGGTATATGGAGACTTGAGTTATTATGAACTCGTCCCCATATCAGTGCTCAATACTACTCCCAAAATATACTCAGCTCATATGTTTTTAAAACAAAACTCTTTTTGTGATTTGAGGTAATTACTCAAAACTAGCTTAAAAGCTCTCTTGGAAATCAGTGTTTCCTTTCTTGTTTAAATGTGAAAACATTTTAATTCTTGGGAATATTTAGTTCCCGTATAATCATTTGAAAAAATGAACTTTACTCATACTCTTTACTCAACTCAAAACTCAAGCCTTAAAACAAAGTTAAAACGTTTGTAAAAGACTTTTGGAAGACTCTATGAACTTCTCTTTACTTGACTCTTAACTTTTCTTGAATTGAATTATGAATTCAAGGATCATGATCTCATGGTTATGGATGATTTCATGATGTTTAGACGTACCTTAGAGTGTAGAAATAAACTAAAAAACTTAGGTACGTTGCTAGAGAACTCAAACGGAAAGAAGTGGGAAAGGGTAGAAGACTTGGCGTCCTTGGCGCTCTCAGTGGCGCGGGGAACCAGAGTCAAAACTTTAGACACTGGCTTGGGGCGCACTGGCTGGCACAACGCCGCAGAGGCCATACTTCAGCGCCCCACCCCTTTTCCCAGATTTTTGACGATTTTTCTTGCTCGTTTTTAACTCTAAACCCTCTAGATTCAATTGTTCTTTTCCCAAACACTTAGATTTGACTACATAACCAAAAAATATAAGAATCTATTCAAAACAACACCTAATCTTATGAATCAAACTCAAGAAACTTCTCAACAACTTCAACAACAAGAGCCCACAAGAACTTAAACAAATTTCATCAAGAACTCATAACCTTTTCTTTCAAGAACACAATTATGCTGAATTGAATCATGATTGGAACGTGAGTAAACTAAATCAATGTTGTGTGAGCTCACATACCTCGTAGGGATCACCCCTTGACAAAAACCACAAGCAATTCTTCAAGAACATGGCGATTCCTTGCTTCTTCTTCTTCTCTTTTCTCCTCTTCTTTTCTCTTCTCTCAAAACCCTGACTTAATTTCAATAGCGTAAACTGAATCCCATCATTTGAGACCCTATCTTAATTACCAAAAATGGATTTAATTAATTGGGTAGTGAAAAGACCACAATACCCTTCTAAAATCCGGTTTTGACTTTCCTTATCTAGACAGACCAACTTCAAATGGGCATATCTCCCTCATACGAACTTGAAATTGAGCAAACTTAGCGGCGTTGGAAATATAATTCAAAGATCTTTCCTACGGTATCTTGTAGCACACCTAACTCATTGTAACACCCCAGAATTTTTTTCAAACTAAGACTTGAACCGTACTTCGTTGTGAGTAGGATTTTACCGAGGAATTTAAATTTCTTAAGTGTTAAGTTCACTAGATGTAGCATCTTGAGTTCGAAAAAGAACTAGATTGGAATTAGCAAAATTTGAAAGCTTGCAAGCTAAGCTAAGTATGAGTTTTGGGTCAACTTCAAACGGCCATAACTTCTAGGTCAAGATGAGTTAGGTGTTCTATTAGATACCATAGGAAAGATCTTTGAATTATCTTTCCAAAGCCACCGAGTTTTTTCAGTTTCGATATCGTATGAGGGAGATATGTCCATTCGAAGTTGGGGCTGTCTAGATAAGGAAAGTTAAAACCGGATTTTGAGGGGTATTTTGGTCTTTTCCTTACCCAATCAGATTTAATTCATTTTTAATAATATTTTAGGGGTCTAATATGATTATGTTCAGTTTTATAATCCTATTTTACGCCTAGGGTTTTAGTTGAGAGTTCAAGAAGAGAAAAGAAGAAGAGAGAAGAGGAGAAAAGAGAAAGGAACGAAGCGTTCGTTGAAATTCTTGAGAGTTGTTGCGGATTGTCGCCATGGGTTTTATCCCTAAGAGGTATATAAGCTTCCATAGTATTGGGTTTGTTAACCCACACACCAAACATATTATTTTTCAGCGAAGTTTCATTCTCAAAATGTTGAAGGATTTAAGTTCTTGATAGGTGTTCTTGAAGTTCTTTCTAAATCTTGTTGTGTTGGGTTTTTGATGATTTCTTGAGATGAAATTTAGTAATTTGAGTGTTGTTTTGAGTATATTAGAATGTACTTATGTTAAGTAATCGAATCCAAGTGATTGGGGAAGAAACCATTCTATTCTAGGCGAAATAGGGTGAGAAAACGAGCAAGGAAAATTCGTCAGATTTTCTGGATTGGGGCCTGGCGCGATGCGCCAGCCAGAGCGCCCCAAACCCTCCTCTGAATGTTAGGGGCTGGCGCTCCGCGCCACCCATAGCTCTCGGGTCTCCTGCCCCATCCAGTTTGTCGTCGGTTGCCCCGTTTGAGTTCTTTTAAAGTGCACATTCACTCCTTTTCGATTCTAACTACTCTAAGATACTTCTAAACACCTAGAAATCATTCATAACATGATCGTAACCTTGAATTCATAATTCAAATTCAAGGTAGATTTAAGAGTTAAGTTTTGAGAGTTCTTTCGAACATTCTAAGAAAGTCCATTTGAGTCCTTTTGTGGACTCTTCTACAACTTCTAGTAACTTGTTTCAAGACTCATGTAAGTGAGAATGAGAGTGAGGAGAATGTATTCATGAGTCTACTTTGTCATCACGAGATCCTTCATATCATGAACCATAACTCCTGAATTCATAATTCACATTTAAGAGAGAGTTAAGAGTAGAGTTCAAGAAAGCCTCTGAGTTCAATTGTGAATCCTTTGAGATCAATGATTGATTTGAACTAAGTTTTGAGGAAGTAAGTATGAGAATGAGAAGAGTTGTATCATGAGTTCCATAATGTTATGTAGACCTACGAGTCAAGTCGTTCATGCCCATAAATTCTGCATGAACTCCATAAGTTGAGTATCTATGAGA
>JAJOOO010010202.1:0-48844 GCA_029582685.1 Solanum piurae
ATGACCCCTACCTATATGACCCCTATATGAATGTGTGATTATATACATGTTAGGAGTACCTATTCAATGTTGAATATGTCCTTGTCTCCTATGATGAAGTGTGGGTGTGTGGTCTAGAATCCCTAAAGGCTTTATATGTGAATTGCTCATTAGTTGGGGACATTGTGAATGTGTTGTGATCCCTTGAAGGGAAGTGCACTCAATATCAATGATGTTGCTATTATATCACTATGAGGACCAATATGCACACACACACATTCTACATGTATAGATATGAATACGATGTGTTATGGTGTCTATTGAAAGGTTAACTCTTATATGCACCCTTACATTTTATTATGCATGCAAAGTGTATGATTAGCAAGGTATGAATATGTGTTGTATAAAGGTATTTATGTAAAAGGGTTTCTCACATATGTACACACACACACATGAATGAATGAATAAGGTTTATGATAATCTAGTGAAAGTGAGTCTCTTGAAAGGTTTCCTCCATTGTACTCTAAACTAGACTATGTTATGAATATGGTATGACTATGTGAAAGGTCATTCTCAGATAATATAGGTTCTATGATGAAAGGTCATTCTCATGTTAGAAACCTTTGAGCTATATGATATGAGGGATTAAGTCCCTAAAGCCTATTTTATTGGTAGTGGAGGTTAAGGAAAAGCAAGAGAGTCATCCGATATTGCTTCAACTAAAGGGTGCAGTCCATCAACAGAGAGTTGAGGTTTCTCCCAAAGGGGAGATGGTGTGTTTCGCTATCAGGGTCGATTATGTGTTCCCAATGTGGGCGAGTTGAGACAGCATATTTGCACAGAAGCCCATAATTCCAGATATTCTATTCATCCAGGTGCCACTAATATGTACTGTGATCTGCGGGAAGTCTTTTGGTGTAATGGTATGAAAAGGGATATAGCGGATTTTGTGATTTTGTGACCAATTGTCAACAAGGCAAGGTAGAACATCCAAAACCAGGAGGTATGACTCAAGTGATCGACATTCCTACTTGGAAGTGTAAAGTGATCAACATGGACTTTATCACAATTTTACCTCGCACTCGCAGACAACATGACTACATTTGGGTGATAGTTATAGAGTTACTAAGTCTGCACACTTTTTAGCAGTCAAGACTACATATTCGGTGTTATTCTAAAGATAAATTGCTTATAAGTAAAGCATGTAGACATAAACTAACTTGATTAGGTCTTATATGAATGATCATGTTTGTGTAGTGTTGGGATTGAGTTTATATGTTCCTATATGACTATAATTGATCAAGAATGAGGCATGTTTTTAGGATACCTTGAGAACTAGGATTACTTAATAATCATGTGAGGCATTGCTTGAGAGTAAGACTTGTAATATGAAGGTGACTCCTAGGGCTTAACGGCATATAGCTAAAATGAATAAGCTAAGGGTGCTAAGGCTCCAAGAAAGAAGCCGTTATGTATGTTGATTTGTGTATGGCCCTATTTTTAGAAGACTTCATCTACATGACCTCTAACATGATTAAATTAGTTTATGCATGAAATGAATGTATTAATTGAGTCATGGTTGTATGTATGTTATATATGTTGAATGCTAGATGTGTTAACTCAATGTGACTCTTAAATGCATATATGTGTATTATGTGTGATTGTGGTATAACGTATATGCTTATGAACACTTGAGAAGGAAGTTTCTATGATGATAATGTATCTATGGTTTTGATTGAAAGGTTAGTTCTCATATGCACCCTTACATACTTTTATGCTTGAAATGTACATGATCATGTTGATCCACTTGAAAGGTGGAGGTGATTAGTTATTATGTACGTATGATGTGTTATTACTATGGTCGTATTATTGTGTTGATTGAAACGATAATTCTCATGAACATTATGATTGATAATGTGAAAGGTTTACTCACGTATTGATGGTTCTAAAGTGAAAGGATATTCTCACTTAATGAATCATTGAGCTATTATGATGAATGTTGGTTTGAGTGCCTAGTTCATTCTCTTATAACCTTGAACTTAAGTAAAAGACTTAATATGACTTAAAATGACTTTTAAATGGAATTATGCTTAGCACCGAGAGGATATGAATATGAGATGGGTTCCTTCATACTAGTCGGGAGGTTCACATTACGGTGTCTAATGGGATGGAAACCTTCTACGTTTAGCATGTTCGGGTTTCTAGTAGCAATCCGCATATCCCATAACTAATTGCCTACATAGGTTTTAGTTAGTGGATCCACCTAAAAGCTAATATGTATGTTCTACCTTAGGCAAGTAGGACACTCTCTTTTCGGTGTTGGAGTAGAACACTTGATTTCATGTAGCTCACATGGTCTATGTCGGGTAAGGCTATTATCCCTAAATGATATGAATATGAGCTATAATAAGAACATGGACTCTAATTATGTTTCCTTAAGAGGTACTACTTGGTATGAGTGAGGGTATGGGACTTTACTCATACATTGCACAAGTGTACTTTAAGAGGGGTTATGGTTAGGTCCTCTTATATTATGAAGACTTACGAATTATGTATGCATATAATGAATGAATGTTAAAGTTAACTTTATGTGTTTCAAGTTCTGATCATGAATGTTTCCTTACTTATGTATGTTGGTTACGAATGAACTAAAAGTAAATATATGTGTGTTGTTGGTGGTCTAAATGTGATACTTGGCATTTGGTAGGGTTATAGGACTTTACCTTTGCATTGCACTAGTATAACTTTGGGTTGCATATTATGTGGTGTGAACTTATGTTATGCATGATCATGGTAGCCTAAAAGTGAGACTTAGTATAGATAGTACTATGGGATCCTATTTGTGAATTGCACAAGTTTAGCTTAAGGTTGCTCATGTGATAGTCCTATTATGTTGATATGATCTTTTTATGTACTTATATATGTGAACTATGTCTTGTGAATATTAAAGTATGTATTATGTTGTGTTGAAGACTATACTTGTAATATTGATAATATCCTCTATGATATGACGAATTGTGCATGATTTGTCCTACGAGTTACATTCTCCAACTATTTCAAAGATGAAGTTCAAAAGTGGCATGAAGCATGGTTTTAAACAAAATGTCCCTTTTATGCATGTTTTAAGGATTTTCTTGCATGGCTTTCATACTTAGTACATTTTGTGCTAACCCATATTTCTACATTTTCTATAAGTGTAGGCTTTGGAGATATTGGATTCCATCCTCATTTCTAGGACCTTTGTAGATGAAGAAGAATAAGATTGTTGAGTCCTCATAGCATTCGAGGACTTGACCACATGTCCAATTTATGTAATTATTTTAATTTTTAGATTTATGTAAGGGCCGTGTCCCTAAGATTGTATTAAAGATTTTTAATTCTCTTTTATAGATGGTTTTAGACATAGTGTCATAGACTTTCTCTCATTTATAAAGAGTTCGATTCTAAAGAAAAGTTATAAATTTTCTGCATTTTTACTAAGTTCTTAAGTCATGATATGCTAAGGGCTTGTATAAGACCCCTTTGGGGTCAAGTACGCCATGTTACAACTAGGGGGTACTCTCAGGTCGTCACAAACTTAGTAACAGAGAATAAGATTTATGAATGCTCTTAGGATGTCTCAAACCACGTCTAGTAGAGTCTTGTTCATCAGTGTCAGTCGCAACACATCTATGAGCGAGAGGCCATAGGACGCTAGGAAACTTCTCTTCTTCATTCTCTAGTCGTGCCATATATCTATAAGCTCTCTCTATTATCCTTTATCTGATGGTCTTTAGGATATGGCTATTATAAGGGTTTATGCTACAAGAGTGAGGGACAAAGGTTGGTTGTGATGCCAATTATGGCTATGTGACTTGAGAGATTTGAGTAATAGATTGTGATTTTGACTTTAGTGTGAATGATGCTTCATAGGTGCCTTTATGATATGAAAGATGTTTAGAAGAATTTTTGTAGGCTTGCTGCTAAGGGGGAGATAGTGTGCCTACCTATCAAGGTGATTGTGAGGTTATGTTTAGTTTGTTGGTAGAACCCAACTTTGCCCTTATAAGTTTTATGATGTGTTGGAGGATTGGAAAAAAATTAGTGGTGTTAAGACGATGCCTAGAGAGGTTGAGTGAGTAGACTCCTTGAAAGAGGTTAAAAGTGTAATTCTCCATTGTTAGGATCACCTTGTGTGATGGATATGAGAAATTGAGTGTCCTAGATGTCCATTATTTGGTTTGGCTTGAAATTTTCACCTTAAGAGGTGTAATGAGTTTAAGGAGTTTAGTCCCGGTTTGATAGGCTCATATGAGACTTTGAGTGGTGCTGGTAAGGTTACTTGTGAGCAAGAGTGCTTCAATGAGAACCTGTCAAAATTAGAAGTACCAATTGGGATCTTAGATTGACAGGTTGAGAAATAGAAGAGAAAGGAAGTGCTTCGAGGGAAATTTTGAGGAGTGGTTTTTTTGTAAGGGTTGTAGTTGAGGGTGCTTATTTGGGAGGCTAAGGGAAAATTAGATGTCCGTATATCCTTATGTTCCCTTCTATTTTTCCTCTAGCTTAAGATGATAAGTTCACCTTGACTCATTTTATGATTTGGACTCTTGGATGATATATGTGTCATATGGTTCCCTTGTCCCTTAAAGTTACTCTTGTTAACCTTGGGAGGGTTTGGATGCATGGTTATTAGACCTCTATTAGTCTAGAGCCCGGTAAGGTTATAATGAGCCTTGGTAATGCTTGAGTTTATTAGAAAGGAGTAATGTTTGTGGTTTTAGTAAAAAGGGGCATACTACCAAGGGGGAGATCATGTCCTTGAGTAGCAACATTGATTGAGAGTCCCGATATCCTCATCTCTTTCTTCTATTCCTATTCAAGCTCAAGACTAAGAGTTCATTGTGGCTTGTTTCATGTTTTGGAGTCATGTGTGATTTATGTGTTTTCATGATCTCCTCATGATTATTCATGTTCTTGATTGAATTCATGATTTATGAGAAAAAGAATTTTCATGATTTTTATGGTCCTCATGTTGTTGTACAACTTAGTATGGTGATGGCTTATTTGACTTCATGAAATGGTTTGTTGCACATGCTTTGTTATGCTTTTGACGAAAGGGCATATTGGCTCCATATTGTTGTGATTGAGCTTGCTTTAGTTGGGAAAAGATAGTTCCTCCTATGATTATGTGATTGGTGATGTTTGAAAGTATTGGTATAGGCTCACTCCTAAGGGGGAGATGGTGTGCCCAGCTAACATTGTTGTTATGTGCTTATATGGTGCCATGACTTCATTAGGTGATGCATATTCATGAAAATTAGTGTTTTGAAAGAAAATGAGTTTATGTGCATTGTTTCCCTCATGTTGTAGTGCATTGAGTAGGAGTTGCCTATTGAACATCATGAGAAGGTTATATGAGCATGCTTTAGTTAGGAGTAGAGAATTCCTCCTTGAATGAAAGGCTTTTATGATTGCATATGAGCTCCATTAAGTATGTTGAACATGTTATGACTAGGAGAAGGTAGTTCTTCCTATGAACAAGAAATATGTTGCATATCATGTATTGTGAGTTTGGAGATGTAGTTCCTACTTCCTTGTATTCCATTGATCATGATTGAATTGGAGTTGATGTTACCTCCTTTGAATAAGTGCTCATTGTGAATAGTGAATCTTGAGTTGTGCATTAATGATGTTTTGTGCATGATGGGATGCTAGTCTTGAGTCTTTATTTCCATTAAGTGCTTAAAGTTTCATTCGAGGACGAATGTTCCTAAGGGGGAGATAATGTAACAACCCGGAAAATTAGTAAGACCAAGCTAGAGTCTAATGGAAACTAATAGGTGAAACTAGAACCTAACGTGGGAGCTTTTGAGTTTGGTGTTTGGTTTTAGGTTGTATATTGACATCCCGTGCTTAGAATGAGGGGTTTAATGTTGAACGTCAAGGCACGTCTTACACCCTGTACCCTTATAGGCTAACCTAGGTCTTGTTATATTCGGTTGACAAACCTAGGAAGCGGGCAAGGGCCTAAACTACGAAGGAAGGATGAAGGAGAACTTGATTCTCTTTGGATAGGTTGGTGATTGGCAGCATGGTCGCCCAAGCCACTTGGCGATGCGCCAAAGTGTACTTGGGTCGCCTAGTGGGCTGTCCCTCCTAGCCTAGGTACTGTACCAATGGGCGAACTAAGCCTTAGCTCGCCAACCATCTTGGCGACTTGCCCATTGATTCCTCAAGATCGCCTAGTGAGCTGCCCATTTTTGGAGTTCACTGGAAATTTGGGCGAGCCAAGGGTTCACTTGGCGAGTCGCCTAGTGCCCTTGGCGAGCCAAGAGGGTTCATTGGGTGAGCAAGATCGTGAGAGGGGTTAAGGGGTGGCAAGCTAGGCTCTTGGTCAAGGGCCAAGGGCATCACAATGGACTGTGATGCCCCACACAGACCGTGAAGTTATCCGTGAAGTTGACTTAGAGTGTAAGGTAAACTTCAAATGATGATACCTCTTAGATCAAAACGAATTAGGTGGACCATTACCTATCCAATTAAAGGTCTCTGAGTCCTCTTTCCAACGCAACTGAGTTTGCCCAATTCCAATCCCGGAGTAAAAAGTTATTCCCAAAATAGTGAAGAACTCTAAGGCTGGAAAAATGGGCGAGCCAAGGGCTATTAGGCGAGTCGCCTAGTGCCCTTGGCGAGCGATGAGGTTCAAAGGGCGAGTTTAGACGGGTTTAATGCAAAATTTTAAGTTTAAACTTTGTGGGTCCTTAGCTCCTTTCCAAAGTTGAGTCCACATTATTTTATTCCTTCCCTAGAAAGTATATAACCTCTTTAGACTTGAATTACTTCAATTAAGTCACTTCTTAGGGAATTAAAAGAAGACCCATCTGTTCCCAAAAATCTTCTCTCTAGACTCCATTGAAGAACATAGGAAAGGATCAAGCTAGAGATTTAAGAAGAAGACTTTTTCGTATGAATTTGATGGGATTCTACAACTAAGGTATGGATCCTTTTCATTCTTGGTTAGCTAGCACCAAGAATACCTTCAACTATGTTTTCAAATTCCCCAAACCTAGGATTTTTAAATCTAGCCATGGGTCTTCTTCTAAAATGAATTCAATTGTTTAATTAAGGTTTATTATGATTGATTAAGATTATTTAGGGTTGGATTAATGGAGTATTGTTGGATTTTGATGAAAATCTCCCTTGGACCCATGATTTCCCCTTCTTCCATTTTTTTGTGAACTAGGGTATGACTTAATTGATAATGAAAGCTGGACAATGGATTATGTTTACAATGGATTATGTTTACATTGAAGTATGTTAGTTATTGATGATACTACTGATTTTAGATGATTCTAACTTGAATTACAGAGAATCCATGAGTTTTCCCCAATCCAAGCTATGGCTCTTCCTTGCACAATGAATGTAGTTAGAAGTTGATTCAATTTATTTAGTGTGAGTTGATTATGATGTAATTACATGATCTAAGTATGAATCTACCTATATTCTTGATTAACCTAAGATTCTAGGATTATATCATGAAAGAGGAAAATTGAGGGTTAGATGTGAACCTTTAAGGTTCATGAACTTCTTAGTGAATTGCCTTAGATTAGATCACCTAGACATGCTTTGCTTATAAGTAAAGCTTGTAGACATAAACTAACTTTATTAGGGCTTATATGAATGATCATATTTGTGTACTGTTGATGTTGAGTTTATATGTTCCTATATGACTATAATTGATCAAGAATGAGTCATGTGATTAGGATACCTTGAGAACTAGAATTACTTAATAATCATGTGAGGCATTTCTTGAGAATAAGACTTGTAAGATGAAGGTGACTCCTAGGGCTTAAAGGGAAAGAGCTAAAATGAAGAAACTAAGGGTGCTAAGGCTCGAAGAAGGAAGCCATTATATATGTTGATTTGTGTATGGCCCTGTTTTCAGAAGACTTCATCTACATGACCTCTTACATGATTAAATGAGTTATGCATGAAATGAATGTATTACTTGAGTCATGGTTGTATCTATGTTATATATGTTGAATGCTAGATGTGTTGACCCAATGTGACTCTTAAATGCAATATATGTGTATTATGTGTGATTGTGGTATAATGTACATTCTTATGAACACTTGAGAAGGAAGTGTCTATGATGATAATGTATCTATGGTGTTGATTTAAAGGTTAGTTCTCATATGCACCTTTACATACTTTTATGCAAGAAATGTACATGATCATGTTGATCCACTTGAAAGGTTGAGGCGTTTAGCTATTATGTACGTATGATATGTTATGACTATGATCATATTATTGTGTTGATTGAAAGAATAATTCTCATGAACACTATGAATGATAATGTGAAAGTTTTACTCACTTCTTGATAGCTCTAAAGTGAAAGGATATTCTCACTTAATGAATCTTTGAGCTATTATGATGAATATTGGTTTGAGTGCCTAGTGCATTCTCTTATAACCTTGAACTTAAGTAAAAGACTTAATATGACTTTTAAAGGGTATTATGCTTAGCACCGAGAGGATATGAATATGAGATGGGTTCCTTCACACTAGTAGGGAGGTTCACATTACGGTGTATCATGGGTGGAAACCTTCTACGTTTAGCAAGTGTGGCTTTCTAGTAGCAATCCCCATATCCCATAACTATGTGCCCACATAAGTTTTAGCTAGTGGATTTACCTAAAAGCTAATATGTACGATCTACCTTAGGCAAGTAGGATACTCTCTTTACGGTGTGGGAGTAGAACACCGGATTCCACGTAGCTCACATGGTGTATGTCGGTTAAGGCTATTATCGCTAAATGATACGAATACGAGCTATAATAAGAACATGGACTCTAATTATGATTCCTTAAGAGGTACTACTTGGTATGAATGAGGGTATGTGACTTTACTCATACATTGCACAAGTGGACTTTAAGACGGGTTATGGTTAGGTCCTCTTATATTATGAAGACTTCTGAATTATGTATGCATATCATGAATGAATGTTAAAGTTACCTTTATATGTTTCAAGTTATGATCATGAATGTTTCCTTACTTATGTATGTTGGTTATGAATGAACTAAAGGCAAAGACATGTGTGTTGTTGGTGGTCTAAATGTGATACTTGGCATTTGGTAGGGTTATAGGACTTTACCTTTGCATTGCACTAGTATGACTTTGGGTTTCATATATGTGGTGTGAACTTATGCTATGCATGATCATGGTAGCCTAAAAGTGAGACTTAATGTACATAGGATTATGGGATCCTATTTGTACATTGCACAAGTTTAGCTTAAGGTTGCTCATGTGGTAGTCCTATTCTGTTGATATGATCTTTTTATGTACTTATGTATGTGAAATATGTCTTCTGAAGATTAAAGTATATATTATGTTGTGTTGAAGATTATACTTGTAATATTGATAAAATCCTCTATGATATGATGAATTGTGCATGGTTTTTCCTATGAGCTACATTCTTCAACTATTTCAAAGATGATGTTCAAAAGTGGCATGAAGCATGGTTTTTAAAAAAATGTCCCTTTTATGCATGTTTTAAGGATTTTCTTGCATGGCTTCCATACTTAGTACATTTTGTGCTAACCCATATTTCTACATATTGTATAAGTGTAGTCTTTGGAGATATTGGATTCCATCCTCGTGACTAGGACCTTTGTAGATCAATAAGAAGAAGATTGGTGAGTCCTCATAGCATTCGAGGACTTGACCACATGTCCAGTTTATGTCATTCTTTTATGTTTTAGATTTATGTAAGGGACGTGTCCCTAATATTGTATTAAAGAGTTCTAATTCTATGTTATAGATGGTTTGAGACATAGTATCATAGACTTTCTCTCATTTTATAAAGAATTCGATTGTAAAGAAAAAATTTAAATTTTCCGCATTTTTCCTATGTTGTTATGTCATGATATGCTAAGGGCTTGTATAAGACCGCTTCGGGGTCAAGTACGCCGTGTTACGACTAGGAGTGCTCTCGGTTCGTGACATTTCGCTATTCAGATAGTTATGGGTATTCCCCATCAGTTCAGATTATCATATGATTTAGCTGCAGCACAATATTTTATTGATTCAGTTTGCTTTAGTATGCTTATGATATGCCAACAGGATTAGCTTGGGCTCATTTATGATCTTAGGTTCTGTGTCCGCATCCAGGGGGTAGCCTCGGGGTGTGACAAACAACATGAGGAAATTCAATCATATAACTCA
Source organism: Solanum piurae (assembly GCA_029582685.1). NCBI lineage: Eukaryota > Viridiplantae > Streptophyta > Magnoliopsida > Solanales > Solanaceae > Solanum > Solanum piurae. The sequence goes on from JAJOOO010010202.1 coordinate 10,182, forward strand.
TTTTGTTTATCAACATAAGCTTTCATAAACATTCATAACTAAAGGAGATCATGGAACACATAAAAACACACATGACTCCAAAACATGAAACAAGTCAAGAGGAACTTTTTATCACAAGCTAGAGTAGCAGTAGAAGGAAAGAAATGAGTATATCGGGACATTTTAACGGCCTTGGCCTCCCAAGTATCACCCTCAACTAAATTATTCCACAATACTTTTACGGAAACAACTTCTTTATTTCTCAACTTCTTAACTTGCCGGCCTAAAATCTGAACCGAAACTTCCTCATGAAAAAGACTTCCATCTACTCTTAACCCTCCTAAGAAAAATATGGATATAATATCTTCATCTCACATCTCAAGCATATAGAGATATGGAAAACTGGATATACCGATGCCAACTCATGTAACGACCCGTAAAATGAATAGGTGAAACTAGAGCCTAACTATTGTGTCTTTAAGTTGTTGAGCGGTTTCATGTTGAATAATGTTGTATCGAGCTTAGGTTGAGGGGTTAAACGTCAAGGTACGACTCCCCAAGGACCACCCTAGAGGTCCTTGAGGAGGACCCTAAGCCTAAACCCCAAGACTCCAAGAAATCCAAAAAGCTGGAAATTTGGGATGACCTAAGGATGGGGACCTACACGACGTAGGTCCATCCACGCCTCGTGGATGCCCTCCTTAAGTCAAGGTCCCCAAAAACAAGTTGCAGCCATGAAAAACGAAGGTGACAGAATAGTCCGTGACCCCACCGATGGTTTGTGGGTGGGGGTTTCGTGGTGGCACATGCTTGCTGTCCAAGGTCAGGCAAGTGAGGGGTCAGTTTGGTAAATTGTTTAATTAGTTATTTCAGTTAATGTACGGTTATTGTTTGTTTATTAAGATATTTAAAGGGTTCTAAAAGTATTAAACTCAATTTTCAATTCATTATTTCAAAACCTAAATTAGAAACCTCCCCTCTCCTCTCAAAGGTTCTCTCTCTAGAAACATCCATTGGAGGTGAAGGATTCAAGCTCTCAAGGTCAAGTCTTCATATTTTTCAAGGGATTTTAGTGGAGTTCTTCCATAAAAGTTATGGTAGTCTTCATCCTTAACTTTGTTTTTTTCAAGGAGCCAATTTCAAAGTTGATTTCAAATCTCCAAAGTTCCCCTGAAACCCTAGTTTTCAATCTTGGCATGGGTTCGATTTCAAACGTTTTCCAAAGGCTTTATTGCATTGAATTATGAATGAATTGTGTATTTAAAGATGAATTAAGATGATTTCTCCTATGAACCCATATTTTTCCCCAAGTTCTTAAGATGTGAATTGTGATTGGGAATCGATTGATGATGAAAGTATGTTGAATTGCTTATGTTTATATTGAATTAGTGATTGAATCATGTCAATTTCCTTATCTATTATAGTATATTAGATTTATGGATTGATTATGTTTCATAGTCTTGAAAGGCAATTTTATGAAGGATTATGTATGATTATGATGTGAAGTATATGTGTGTGATCTCAATGAAAGTGTTATGATCATGTTTAGAATGTCATTGTGTTATGATTGAATGTTATTTACCAATTAACACCTAGGAATGATGTGGATATATGTGAAAGGTTATTATCACATACACACACACACTCATGAATGACTAAAGAATGAAGTTTCTATGATTATGTTAATGATGATGGGTTGATTGAAAAGATATTCTCAATTGTACTCTAATGAATGATAATGACATGTTGTGACAGGACTTTCTCACAATATGGGAATCTTAGTTGAAAGGTTATTCTCATCTTTTAATCTATGAGTTATCCAATGAATGAATGTTGGGTTTGAGATAGATACTCAACCGTGAGTTGAGGTGGGGTATCTAGTAACAATCTCTTATTCCATAATGATGAGTAAAGTAATGAATGTTAAGTACTCCATGGGGAATAATGCTTAGCACCAAGTAGATAGTGACATGAGATGAAAGCTCTCACGTAAGTTGAGGCGGGGTTTCTAGTAGCAATCTCTTGAGATGGATGCCCTCACATGAGTTGAGGAGGGGTATCTAGTAGCAATATCCCTATACCATAACCTATGTGCCCACAGAGGATACTAGCTAGTGGATCCACCTAAGCTAAAAGTAATGGTTCTACTTTAGGCAAGTAGGAATCCCTTATCCGGTGAGAGTGACACCGGGATTCCATGAATTGCTCACATGGTCTATGTCGGTTAAGGCTTACCCCCACAAAAAATGTAAATATATTATGGCTTCTCAAGAATGTACTACTTAGTGTTGGTGGTGGTATGGGACGCTATCCACACTACAAGAAAAACTGTTATTTAAGACCAGCATTTAGGGACGAGTTAATAATCTTGTCTCAAAACATACATGTATTGGGAAGAGATTATATTCCCGTCCCTAAATCAATATGTTATTGTGAAGGTACAAAATCTAGTCCCTACAGAAATTACAAACTAGTCCCAAATTCTAAATATAGTGGTGAAAAGCGGGAAAAAGTGAATGTTTAATTTTAATAGAAACTCATCGGGCGCTAAAAATTTATTGCATTAATTTATTTTTTTAAGAAAACCTCTATTTTTCTATACAGCACAATTCAGTCACTTCATATTTTTTAGCACACAAAAGCCCTAAATTGATTTCATCAAAAATCTCTGTAGCAGCTGAGCAAATCGCAATTCTCTTGGAAAACTGTGCTGATTCTCTTAGATATCATCTGCTCTTTCCCAAAAATAGGCAAAGCACGGGTTGTAGGTCATCAAGTTCTAACTTCGTCTGTGAGTTGATTTTCATCTAATCGATTCTTAGGTATGTCTCTTCTTTAGTGTTTATTGTAATTTTTTTCTGAATTTCCGTTAGTGTTTTTTTGTTTGAATTACTCTTTATATACTTCTCATCAACTGGTGGTTTTATATATCTATATAACTAGAGAAATATTATTGAGTTGGGATTCTTAGTTGATAATCTTGTTTTTGAAGTATATGCAAGTTTGTAGCATGAACTTTGTTCATTGAAGTGTAGATTCGAAAGTGCGCCTTCGACAACACTACATAGTGTTACATATTATCTAAGTGAAGAGAGCAATGACTAGTTATAAGAACGCATATCTTTTCATATGTCATCTGAATCATTAACTTTTTTTCATTACAATTTGAACAAACTCTTCCTATGAGCAACAATCTAGTTCTTAATCCTCTGCTTTACTTTTTTTGAGTGCTGGAAAGGTTTCTGATACTGACAATATCTTGAGGCTCTTAGAGAAAGTGTCATAAAACTTGTTATAGTCCTCTTTGTTCTCTACAATTTCAATGAATAGTCCATCACAATTCTTCACAAAATTCTTGAAAATAACCTTCAAGATCCAGTTCTACTACAACATGTTCTGGATATGTTAAGAAGAAGTTCTTGTAAAATGTCTTTCAGAAAGCTCAGATATTCAGGCATCAAATCCTAAAAGCAACATTTTAAAATAATCAGACGATTGGAATATGTAGAAATTTGTTTTTGATACACTTGGAGTAAATAATTAGCGATTATAATATGCGTTCATTAGAAGTATAATCGCGTTAGTCATATTAAGCAGCAAGAAATGGATCACATATGGGTGATTATCGCGGTAACAATGTAGTCATTTCACGCTTTGATGATTATTAACACATTAGATCGTGACGATGGAGAATTTAATTAGGTTTATGAGTACATGTAGTTTGGATAATATTTCAGTTTATTGGCCCCTAATTTCTTTGAGAATTTGCATTTTTATAGTCATTTTAAGCTTATTGTTGAAGAATACAGGCAAGCAGCAAAAGAAAATCAACATATCGAGCTAAGTTGACAATGCCTCATCATATTTGTAGCTAGCAAGCGTATTCGACAAATTATATTTCATCAGGTACTATAAAAAATTATTTTCCTTGTCTCCATTGTAAATAGCTACATAAGCTAGCGTAATAAGTCATATGGAGTAGAAAATGCAGTACACAGAATCAATGACGATGTCTCAGTTTTACTTGTCTTTCTTTCCTGGTTCCCATTATAAGTACCTTCGTTGATAACTGTTCTTTTAATTCATGATGTTTTGTTTTGCCCCTTTAATTTGTTTTCTTTTTCTAAAGAGAATGTTTATGAATATTGTTTGACATGTTTAATTGATTTGTTAATTTGTTGATTTGTTGATTTATTGATAGTCACTTTTGAATTCGCTCGACTTCAACCTTGTCTAGTTACTGTTGCACATCGTCTTCTTGCTCTATTTTCAACACTTTTCTCTATACAGCTATCGGGCATGGTGTTGTTGTTTCCTGCGCATGTAATTTTAGAAGCCTCAGTTGCTTAACAGAGGAACCATTAGTCAACTAAACTTCTGTACACAGCTGCACAATTTCTTCTTTCTCTATTTTCACACATTTCTCTGCATACTGTCGGGCATAATGTTGTTGTTGTTGTTTGTTGCACTTGTGATTTAAAAAACATCATATACTTAACCGAAGAATCATAAGTTAAATAAACTTCTTGTCATTGTTGTACATCTTCTTATTGCTCTTTTTTCACACACTTCTATGCACAACTGTGCATAACAAGACTTCCTCTGTTTTTTTATTTTATTGCATGAAAATAGCTAATAAGTAAATGAATACGAACCCCCCTTGAGAGTGCTGGCTAGCTATGTTGTCTACTACTTGTAGTGTATTTCAGTTGGAATTTTTACACATCTCAACCTTGTAGGTTCTTCTGATCATCAGATACCAATGTACTCATCCATCATGTGTCCTACATATCTACTCACTATAATCATTTCTCTTGCTCAATATTGTATATATGTTGTATAAAATGATCAAGGTGTTTTCTCCAATTATTTGTGATCCCAAAAGTGATAAAAATTAATTTTGCCACCATCCCATTTGTATAGCTTTGAACATAGAAAACATGTAACACATGAAGCTTATTTATCGAGGCTTTCGTAAGCTTGGGTACAACTTAAGTAGCGAAGCATAAAAGTACCGACATAACTGATATCAAGTTTTAGTCAACTTTTTAGAACATTTTAAGCTACTGTCTACACAACTCAAGTAGACTGTTATGTGATCACAACCCTCCAAAAATATTTCTCTTTATAATTTCTTAATAGTGTGTATTTGAGTATTCTCAATTCTTTCCATCCAAGTCCTCTGAATATTTTTTGAGCGCCCTACTACCTGCATTTTTCATTTAAATTCATTTTTAAGTTGAAGTGAACTCCTCCCAGTTACCTTGCTTTTCTCCAATATTATTTTGAATTACATTGTAGTTGTCACCTCTTCCTTAAGTTACCAGAGGACTCACAAAACCACTATTAAACTTTTCAAAATTTAGATTTTCCTTGCCCATTTCATTTATTTAGTTCCTATTGATTGTATGTTCGCTTTTGCCTTCCTACTTACTTAACCATCATTGCCTCATAAAAAAATTGGCAATGACGAATTTTCAGCAACTTTACCATCATCTGTAGAAAATAGTTTATGCTTCAATTAGCTATCGATGCATCTTTAACCACTTGGAATGTACCAGCAGCTGGTTTGAACACAACTGTGATAGCTAAATCGAATTTCTTACTTGTAACACCTCTATTTTGATATAGTCTCGATACCATTATTGACCTCACTAAAATATGTTGAGCTTTTTTGCAAGTTAGCAATAATTGTGAAGCTTATGAAAACTCCATGAAACATTCTAATAGAAGTTGCACAGACCTCACCTTTGTAGAAGACGAAAAGGTTATCAGTAAAACAAGTCCAAGTGACATATGTAGACATGTTTCTGGAAAGTTGGAACTTTGAATTTGTAGTTTCAAGTGCATTTTCTGTTATTTCTTGATATCGGGGTTCCAAGCGATTACACTCTTGGAGTTCAATATGACGAATCCATCAAATGTTATGGTTGATGCATCAAAAAGTTTTTCTAACAATTTTCTTATGTTATTGTAGCTTGTTGTTGTTTCTGGAGAATTGATGAATAGTACACTTTTGCGGTAAGCGCTTTAACTATTTCTAGTGTAAGTTTATATATATTATTATATACTAATAGTTACTTATCGTCTTTGAAAAATATTATTCTTACAGATTTTTGTAGATTGAAGTTACAAATCAAGATTAAAGTTTAGAAGATGCACAAGCTCATTATTATTTTGCTAAAAATGTTATGTAAAACTTAACATACTCTAGTTAGTTGATTAAGTATTTCACTGAGCAAATATTGAAACTATATCTATCATCCCTTTGTATGGAATTTTTTGTTAGTAGACATTATATACTCACTGATGAAATTCATTTTATGATATGAAGTTGTTGTACCATTGGCGGTACATTAGAGACAAAAATATTGTTTCATTTCTAATGTTAATGTAGGACTAGTTAATTGCTCTTTTTAACTGTTAATGAAGACGGATTAGTTTCTTGTCTCTAAAGGTTATTCCAGGACGAGCTAGTTGCTTGTCACAATAGAGTATTTTAGGACCAGGTACTTACTCATCACAAAAAAGGTTTAACGGTCGAAAATATCTACTTTTTAAATATGAAAATTTCCAATTTGGGACGGTATTTATGGTCCCTAAAAGTACAATTGCGACTGTATAAGTTGTCATTTTTAATAACATTTGGCGACCAGCTAGAGCAACCCGTCCCAATCAATCTTTAGCGAAGAAGCCTTTTAGGATGGGTGGAGACCAGCATTGTCCCGTCGTAATAGGCCCATTTGCGACCAGATCTGGACATTTAGGGAAGAGATTTCCCTTCCTTATAGGCAGTTTTTCTTGTAGTGCCATGCATTGCACAAGTAGGTTTTGAGTGGGGTTGCGGTGTGTTACTCTATGTTATAATGTTAAATGATATGAATATGCTCTTATAATGAAGCTAAGGGGGAATGTTGACTTATGTATTTAATGTAATGGCGTATTCTATACTTGGATTGTATTATGAGTTACTTCCTTGTCATGACTTATGTAATGTTTATGTCTCTTATGTATGAGTATTGTGTAATGATGGAAAGGAAGAATGGTAAGTTCACTTTTGGTGGCCTTGATGTGGTACTTGGTGTGGATGGTGGTATGGGACGCTATTCATACATTGCACAAAGTATAGCTTGAGGGTTACTTGAGGTGAAGGTATAATGTGATGAAATTGGTTATATGTTGATTATGTCTCTAATGTGATGGAATGACTTGTATGTTGGTTATGTTTTTATATTATGCCTCTTATGTTTATGTTCATAAAAGTTTTCTCAAAATTGGCATATAGCATGATTTTGTTTTAAGCATGTTTTTGCATGGCTATCATACTTATTACTTAATTGTGCTAACCCATATTTTCTTTACCTTTATGAAGTGTAGGGATTGGTACTCAAATTAACTCTCTCTAGTTCAAGGGCTTGGATTTGAGATTCTCCGAGACTAAGTGGTATGTCCTCATAGATCGAGGACAAGTACTTGATGTTTTATTTTCTTTCATGTAAAAAACTATTGTTAGACTTTCGATTGTAAAGGGCCGTGACCCTACTTTGTTTCAAGATATTGTTTAAGATGTCAATGCGAGACAATATAATTTTGCTATTTTTAAATGTTTTAAATAAGGTTTTGTTTGTATGGGTTTAAAGAAAGGTTTTAATTTCATACCATTTTCCTTATATCGAATGTTATGAATGCTATGGGGCTTGTATTAGAATTTGCGGAGTCTTGTACGCCGTGTCGCTTCTGGGGTATAGGCTCGGGTCGTGACAACTCATTAGACAAGTCTACCCCCTAGGAAACCTTACCAACACGTCTCAAAAGCTCCTATAGGCCTACAAAGCGGGGACTAAGCTTCCCTTTATTTATCAAACTTCCTTACACCCTTCATGGGTGACAATTTCAAGTAAACCTAAATCATGAAGATTATGGACACTCAACAACCTTTATATCTAAGCACACCATCTCTCCCTTGGGAGGAAGCCTCTACTTATTCCTTAAGTACCGCTTCTTTCAAGTCAACAAAAATCGGATCAACCCCTTGCTTAGCTTTCACATTCACCACATAAGACGATTCAGATCCATTGTGAACCATTCACCACCCTTGGTGGAGTCCACTAATTGAACAGCTACTCGGCCAACTTATGAACATTACCAAGAACACATGATGACCATACCGGCTTTTAAAAGCAGTCTTTGGAATATCATCCCCTTTCACCCTCAATTGGTGATAACCCGAACAAAATGAATCTTAGAGAAATAACTAGCCCCTTGAAGTTGGTCAATACTAACAATCTATTTCCCTCACCCTAACTAGATGGTAAAAGCAACCTTTAGCCAACATCATTCTAACCTTCACATAAGGAACAACTAACCTCTAGGCATACGACTCTCCCCTTCCATTCTAGGATAGATTCATTTGGGACTAAAATCTTACCATTCGAGTTCTACAATCAATAGAGGTCTAACAAGAATGCAATCCTTTCACACCAATAATAATATCAAAATCTAAAAAGTAGCACCGGGATCTAATAAGACATATTCATCTATTTGGAAACTATCAACATACCGATTACTTCATCCGGAAAGCTCTCTTTGTCATCTCTAGACTGGAGCGCGTAGATGCGGTTTTTGCTTGGGAGCATTGGCATTCGGACCACTAGGAGGAGCTTGCTTGCCCTCTCTTTCTCTAGACTTAAGTACTGGGAAATTCCTCATTTTTGTGACCATTATTACCACAACCATCCTTGTTGACTAGGCACCTACCATAATCCTTCCTTCCACACTTAGTGCAAGTAGGCTTAAGCAACAAAGATTCACTAGTATTCCCTCCTTGAGGCTTATGGTTAGACACCCTCTTTTGGTTATACGTTGGTGGAACCTTAGAAGAACCTCCTCCTAAAAGCCTTGGTTGTACTCTAGGACGACCAAGTCCATCGGACCTTTCTTGAGAGGAATTATCATCATCAAATCTAAACCTTTTTTTATCCCTAGACCTCTCTTTCAGTTTCTCTTCTTTAAACCTTTGGGCACAAACCATAAGACGGCAAATATTCATATCATGATCAAGCATGGCCGTACGACATTCTTTTACTACCAAGTCAGACACACTCGACACAAACATATTGATTATCGACCTAGGGTTGGCTAATATAGATGGAGCATATCTTGACAACCGAGTGAACATCCAAGCATATTCCTTAATACTCATACTACCTTGCCGAAGGGTAATAAACTCAAGTACCCTAGCCTCTCTCATCTCTAAAGGGAAAAATCCCATCAAAAAAGTCATTCTTAAAACCTTTCCCACTCTATCAGACCCGCTTCTACCAGACTCGCTTCTTTTCATTGAATGAACAAAATCTGAGCAACACCTTTAAATTGGTAAGCGGCCAATTTTGCCTTCTCTACCGAAGTCACTCCCACAAAGTCCAACACCTTAAAGACCTCATTTATAAACTCTTCAGGATCTTCCTCCATCTTTGACCCATCAAATTCTGAAGTTTCTATTCCAGCCAGAGTCAACAGTTGAAAACCAAACCTAAACTTCTCATTAATCACTTGATCGATCAAAGGAACAACCAGAACTTGAGTTGCTTGAGAAGGAGCTCCTTCATCAACATTGTCTCCTTCAATTCCACTAGTGAAAGCTCCTTGAGTAGTCATGTCATGTGGACCACCGAGTAAGGATTAGGAGAGAGATCTTATAGAGTTAAACTCTATGGAACGACTTAGAGTAATGAATAAGTGAAGTTTCCTAATCATCTTGTTGCCTCTCAATCATAAATGTGGTGCGCTTCACACTTATGAACAAGACTCTACCAGACGTGGATTATGAGACATCATCTTAGGACCATTCTAAACCTTGTGCTTTGATTACCAAGTTTGTGACAACCCAGGGGTGCCCCCTAGATGTAACAAGGCGTATAGAACCCCGAAGGTCTCCATACAAGCCACTTAGTCCTCATAACATAAGAAATAAAACAATTTAGAGTAAAACAATATTTCAAGTCTAAAAAGTTTTTCATAAAAGAAAGTGTAAGTCTAGACACTTTGTCTCATCATAGCCATCTATTACAATATTGAATGAAATAGGGCCAAGCCCATACAACATGTCCAAAAGGGGAAAGTACATGAAATAAACTAGAAATATGAAAATCCATCCTTGAACCATGTGGACTCACCAAGCTCGGGGACACTCAAATCCAAGATCTAGCCACACGTATGATCACCTCTATTGTCGGATCCTACACTTGGGGGGGAAATAGGCAAAAGTAGGAGTTAGTACAAAAATGCACCAACTATGATAGCCATGCATAAAAACACTTGAAACATGCTAAAATGGATATTTCATTTCATGACATGCAATTTACCAAGTTCAACATCATCATAGAGGTAGTTGAAAAATCATGTCATAATCATCGTATTCAATGCAAGCTAGCATCAGCTTTAAAACCTTTGAACTCATAAATAATAATTCATGTAGTAACCTTAGTTCATTATTCATGTTCTTATTGTGGGAGATAGCCTCAACCGACATGAGACCGTGTGAGCTATAACATGATCACCCGGTGTAACCCACACCGAAAAAGAGTGTCCAACTTGCCTAAGATAGAACCATGGTTTGTTTGTTTAGGTGGATCCACAAGCTAAATATCCTATGGGGGAACGTAGTTTATGGGATACAGAGATTGCTACTAGAAACATGGACTCCACAGAGGTAATAGGTTTCCATATCATAAGACATACATGGGAAACCTGGACTCAACCGACATAAAAGACTTCCATCTTATTTCAATATCCACTCGGTGCTGAGAATAAATCCAACGGAGTACTTATTAAGTCTTACTTAACTCATTTCTCATGGAAGGATGTCCTTGACAACCAATCCAAGTTAGTTCATTAGGATAGCTCATTAGATCATGCGTGAGAAAACCTTTAACCGTCCATGTCTACATGTAAGTATTAGATTCAATTAGGTGAGAAACCCTTTCAACCCTAGAATCTTCATTATGTGAGAAAACCGTTTACATCATGTTCATCATGTGTTCATTAGAATGTCCTTTCAATCAACACAACAACAATATCATAATCATTGACACTTTACTCTAATAGTGTCCTTAAAGCATTTACATAGATTTCATAAAAACATTCATAATCTCATACTTTACTCTTTCAAGATTCATAACCTAATTTCAATCAACACATCGAGAATTCAATAATTAGACATGGATTTTATTGTAATTCAAGTAATTCAATCATCTCATGCATTAAGAGAGTAGATCATGTAGGCAAATCCTTCCATAACAATTCTATCTACCAATCAACAATTATGATATAAGCCTTACTCTCAAACTATCCTAGTCATAACTAATCATGTTATCTCTACTCTAGAATTCCTCTCAATTATTATTCATCATACATGCCTAGCTCTTAAAGCAAGTCTAATCATAATCACTCCTACATGCTTTACTCTTAAGCAATTCTACTCATCATTCATCATATAGCCCCAATCTCAACCACTACTAATCATAGATCATCATGTATACCTTAATCTAATTCAATTCATGTCTATATGCTCAAATCTCAAGCATTATACTTTACATATCATCCATTATATCTAAATCCTCAATTTCCCCTTTCATGGCATAAAATCCATTTATATCAATTACATCTTTCTAGACATGGGTTAGGCATTGGTACATGTAAATTTACACTAATATCATTGAATCTACTTAATTCAAGTATAAACAATCATAATCCACTCAATTGAATCAACATTCAGCAATACCCACAACATAAGATCAAAATGTATAAATATGAGAATTTCATGGGTTCTTGGGGATACATCATAAAACTTATAGGAAATCATAAATACATGCTTAATATAACTCAATTCAATCATAAAAATCAAGTTTGAAAGGAACCCATTACTTTTGAATCAAACATTAACTTTTGGGGATTTCTATCTTTTGAAATTAACGGTTTGAGGAGCTATCCATGGATGAAAACTACCATACCTTAACAACAAAGCCCAAAGAAATTGATTTGTAAAAGCTTGCTCTTAAAACCCTAGCTTGAATCTCCTTCTTATTCTTCTTCTTCTTCAAGTTTCTAGAGAGAGAAATATTTTGGAGAAGATGAACTTTGGGAATTAATTTGGGTTTCAGAATAAATGAATTAATTGGGTGAGTTTTGGGGTTTAAATGACTTATATAGGGGTCCTAGACTTGGGAAAAATGACATAGCTTTGAGTTTAAAAAATTGGGAAAAGACCCAAGAAGTCCTCTAACTAGAAACTGCCGGAATGGCATGATGGAGGCCTTCACGGGTCGTCATCATCACCACGGCCCGTCAAACGGGTCGGCATCATCACCACGGCCCGTCAAACGGGTTGGCATCATCACCACGGCCCGTCAAACGGGTCGTGAAGAATTTCAGCCTGACAGTGCTTTACAATTTCGGGAATAAATTATTACTCGGAGATGGGAATTGGGAAAACTTGGTGGCGTTGGAAAGTGGACTCAAATACCTATTATTTCATAGGTCATGGCCCACCTAATTAGTTTTGAGCAAAGAGATTTGATCGTTTGATGTTGACCCTACACTCTGAGTCTAATGAAAAGCCCTTTACGTGAGTTTCCATGAGGCGTGGTTCCTACCATGAGTAGTGGTGCCTATCGTGGTCATGGTCAAGTAGCTAGGAAACCTTCCCCTTAACCCTTAAATACTAAGTGAACCTCACGACTCCTCCCATGGCCCATCAAGGCCTTCATGAGCCTCTAAGTGACTCGTGTAGAGGAGGTAATGTTGGGAAACCTCGAGCAGGCTACTTCCTCACCACCATGGGTGGCACCACGGGGCGTGGTGGACACAACGAGCCATGAAGGCTCTCGTGGAAAAGTGGGCAGTGCCTTGAGGACGTTGGGCAGCCTTGGCCCCTTTCCCTTGACTCTAGTTAGTCTAACATGGCCAATTCCCTCTTTTCCACCGGTGTCACTCCCATGATCATCAACACCTTGTATACTTTATCAATGAACTCTTGAGGATCTTCCTCAACCTCGAAACCATGAAACTTTAGAGGATTCATCCAACTGAAGTCTCTCACTCTTGATGCCGTTGTACCAACATTTGGGTTAACAGGGACCACAACCACCCTATTGGCTTGAGAAGTCATTGCTCTAGCCAACACTTGAAAGGCAGCCCTAAACTTCTGATTAGTCACTTGCTCAACCAACATAAGTCCTACTAAAGTCTCTCATTCCAGATACCTATGTACCCACATTTAGAGAAAGAAATATTTGAGAGGATGAACTTGATCAACTTTTAGGATTTTAGGAGAATGAATTGAATTGGGTGATTTGGGGTTAAAAATCATCATATAGGGCTTTTGCGTATAAGCTAAAATGATGCATTATAGGGTTAAAATGATTAGGGAAAACCCAAAGAGCTCTTAAAATAATTGTGGGACCCTCCCCGATGGATCAGACCTACAGTCCATAGGTCCCACTACAGACCATCCTGGTCGAACATACGTGGGATTTACATACTTGAACTTGGACTTCTTACGATGGCACGACCCATTTATGGTCTATTGATCAACCTACGGTCCGTACATGGCCGTCGTAAGTCCAACATTAAATTTTGAAAAATCTCACTAAGTATGGGACTCTGCTATGAGACCTACCTACTACTCGTACATAAAATAATGGACCGTTCTGGTGAACCGTAAAAATATACAAGGACTTAACATTTTTGGAACAATTGGACTTGCCACCTATGGATCCAGTCATGGCCCGTAAGCCGGCCCACAGACCATCGGTGGTTCCGTCGATACTAACACCAGTTTTTAAAAACCTAAAAACTTTCCTTATTTTCTAATACGATGTGTTAAATCTTTTGATTTAATTCGGATAAAGAATGCATGAAGTCTGAACTCATAAGTTTTTTTAAGGAGAGAAAAATTATTTTGTAAAACTCTTGTTAATAGACACCTAAAGAAAATTGGATTATAGATAGAAAATACAAGATTTTTCTAAAAATCATGTTAGATCTTCTTCATACATCAATTTTCTTAAAATATTTTGCTTCGAAACCATTCAAACTTCGATCTATTTTATACAAAAAAACAACAACACCACCATTAACAAATATGAAAGTTCATATTCCGTTCTTTTTCGTAAATCTCTTGATTATTTCCTACGAATTTTTTTGACTTGTACATTTTGTCCATTTCTTTATACTAAATGTCATAAATTATCTATCAAAGTTGTGAGGTGTGATTTCCTAGGTTATAATAATGTTTTAAAGGATTATTTTTGTTATGATTCTTCAAGATGATATTTAAGAGTTTCTATACATGTAATTTTCTTTGAAAATCTATTTGCTTACCCTACAATATCTTCAACAACATCAATTTTGTCTCATTATGTACAAGTTTGAGAATCAACATGTGCAAAATTCTAATGGCATTATTCATGATTCTAGTAAGTCTGAAACATTCAATATTGATGATTCAAGTAATAATACTTTATCACCTTATGCATAATATATATCATTCACTTACTCATCTAACAATAATAATGAATTTGATTGTAAAACATTAACAGATGATCAAATAAATTATCTAATTTTTGCTTCCTATCACTCTCGACATAAAACATCCACTACAACAAAAATAACTTTTATTGACAATAAATATGCATATTAACAAAGTTTTCTAAAGTCTTTACTAACATTATTTAATTGCCATTAGATTCAATATCGTCATAGGCTTTAATGATATTTTAAAATTACTACAATGTATTTATCACTAGTAATTATCTCTAGAATATATATTTAGCGGCAATTAAGTTATTGTCATTAATTAATTACTGCTTAATATCATATTAGGTTTTGTGTTCTTCCTTAAATTTATATGGATTCACTCCAAATAAATCTTATCGATCTTATGCCTTACTTGCCACTTTGAATTCTATTTCTGTTCCAACTACTTACGAATAGGGATCGAGTCATGACATCTAAAAATAGGCAATTAAAGAGAATATTCAGCTTTAGAAGAAAATCATAAATTGAATTTTATATCTAAATAAGTTGAAGCTTCTTGTATTCAAAGTAAATGAATTTATTCTATAAAATGAAGTTTGATGGTACATCAGAGAGGTAAAAAGCTTGACTAGTAGCTCAAGTATATAAACAAGAATATGGGTGGCTATGTCACGATGCAAAGTATAACCTAGGCGTAACATGACGTATAGGACCACAAGAGGCCCTACACAAGACACTTAGCATACATCATGCATAAATGAGGAAATCATGGGAATATCTAAGATACGTGACACCAAAATAGTAAACCATGAGGAACTCATTACCTCAAGCTAGAATAGGGGTAAAAGGAAAGAGATGAGGATATCAAGACATCATATCGGCCTCGGCCTCCCAAGTAGCACCCTCAACAAACTGATTCCTCCACAAAACTTCCACGGAAACAACTTCTTTATTTCTCAACTTCTTGACTTGTTGGTCTAAAATCTCAACATAATCTTCTTCATAGGAAAGATTCTCCTTAACTCACAAACCTTCTATAGGAACTGTGGATGTCGGATCACCATTAAATTTCTTCAACATAGAGATATGGAAAACCAGATGCACCGATGCCAATTCATTAGGAAACTCAAGTTCATAAGCAATCTTACCAATCATGCCTCAAAATCTGATATGGGCCAACATATCGGGGACTAAGCTTCCCTTTCTAACCAAACCTCATTACACCCTTCATGGGTAAAATTTTCAAGTAAACTCAATCATGAACATCACACTCAAGATCTCTTTTTCTCACATCAGCATATGACTTTTGCCGACTTTGAGTCGTTTTCAATCTTTCTCTAATAATTCCAACTTTTTTGATGGCCTTATGTACCAACTCAAGACCTATTACAGTAACTTCACCCAACTCAAACCATCCTATAGGATATCTAAACCTCCTACCATATAGGGCCTCAAATGGAGCTATACCAATACTTGAGTGATAACTATTATTATATGAAAACTCAATCAAAGGCAAATGATCATCCCAATTACCCTTGAAGTAAATCACAAAATCCCTTAACATATCTTCCAATGTTTTCATAGTACGCTCAACTTGCCCATTATTTTGTGGATGAAAGGTCCTGCTAAGCTTAACACGAGTACCAAGACCCTTTTGGAAAGATCTCAAAAACTAAGAAGTTAATTGGGTACCACAATCGGAGATAATGGATAAAGGCACTTCATGCAACTTTACCATTTCTCTCAAGTATAATTTAGCATAGTCCTCCACCAAATAGGAAACCTTGATGAGAATAAAATGAGTTGATTTCGTCATTCGATCTACTATGACCCAAATCGATTCAGGTTATCGTGGGTGCCAGGCAAACAAAAAATAAGTCCATATTCAAATGTTTCCACTTCCAAGTAAGAATGCTAATGTCTTGGGACAAACCTCCCGGTTTCTAATGCTCAACTTTCACTTGTTGACAATTAGGACACTTAGCCACAAATCCCACAATATCCTTCTTCATCCCATTCCACCAATATATCACCCGCAAATCACTGTACATCTTGGTGGCTCCTGGGTCAATAGAATATCGAGAACTGTTGGCTTCTGAAAAGATCTGCTCCCTCAAGTTATCAACACTTGGAACACACAAACGACCTTGATATCTCAGTACACAATCTCCCCTTTGAGAGACGGCCTCTACAAACTATTTAAGAACCGTTTCATTAAATTCAACGAAAATTGGATCAATATCTTGCTTAGCCTTCACATTCGCCAAAAAAGACAATTTTGAACAGTTGTGAACCATAACACCACCATTGGTAGAATACACTAATTCAACACCCAATCGGGCCAATCTATGAACATCTTGAACCAACTCCTACTTATCTTCCTTAATATGAGCAACACTTCACATAGATAACTGACTAAGAGCATCTGCCATGACATTCGCCTGACCGGGGTGATCGAGGACACTCATATCATAATCTTTCAATAATTCAAGCCACATTCTTTTGCAAAGATTTAGATCCTTCTGATTAAACACATATTGCAAACTCTTATGGTCAGTAAAGACATCCACATGAACACCAAACACCAAACAAATAATGCGTCCAATTTTTTAAAGAAAAAACAACTGCCGCTAGTTTAAAGTCATGGGTAGGATAATTGTTCTCATGAATCTTAAGTTGCCTTGAAGCATAGGCAATAACTTTCCCATTTTGCATAAACACACATCCTAGGCCAATTCTTGAGGTATCACAACAAACAACAAAGCCATATGTCCCTTCCGGTAAAGTCAACACCAGAGAGGAAATAAGTCTATGCTTTAACTCCTGAAAACTCTTCTCACATGTTTCGCAACATATGAATTTGGCTTTGTTTTAAGTCAATGTCGTCAATGGAGACGCAATCGATGAAAACCCTTAAACAAACCTTCTATAGTAACCGACTAAACCCATGAAACTTCTTATATCCAAAGGGATTAGAGGTCTAGGCCAACTCTTGACCGCATCCGTCTTCTTAGGATTTACCTCAATACCCTTACTTGATAAAATATGACCAACAAAAGCCACAGACTTTAGCCAAAACTCACATTTGTGAAACTTTGAAAAGAGTTGTTGGTCCTTGAGAATTTGTGACACAATCCTCAAATGATTGATGTTCTCATGCTCACTCCTCGAATAGATCAATATATCATCAGTGAACAAAATTACAAACATGTCAAGGTATTGTCTAAACACCCTATTCATCAAATAAATAAATGTCGGAAGAGCATTAGTCAAACCCACCGACATCACAAAAAACTCATAATCACCATATCGAGTTCGAAAAGCCATCTTTAGAAAGTCATCTTCTTCACCCTCAATTGGTGATTCCCCGAACGAAGGTCAATCTTGGAAAAGTAACTTGCCCCTTAAAGTTGGTCAAACAAATCATCTGTCCTTGGGAGAGGATACTTTTTCTTAATGGTAACCTTATTTAATTGCCGGTAGTCAACACACATACGATGCGCACCATCCTTTTTTCTAATAAACAAAATTGGAGCACCCCATTGAGAGATACTCGGTCGAATGAAACCCTTATCCAATAATTCTTTCAATTTCTCCTTTAATTTCTTAAGTTCTACAAGAGCCATACTTGAGGAATAGAGATAGGTTGCATAACTGGGAGAAGTTCAATTCCGAAGTCTATTTCCCTTTTGGGAGGAATACCAAGTAGTTCATTTGGGAACACTTTCGCAAACTCATTAACAGCTGGGACCGACTATAACACCATGTATCCGAAAGAGGGAATTTAGCGATGATGTTTTGCGTAATCAACGATACAACTTCCAGTACGAGTGTTTACGATCGTGCAATAGTATAGTAACCCAACCAAGGGTTGGGATTGTGTCCCAAGGGAGTGGGAGTGAAAATTAGTGGTTAAACGCAATTATGCTAAAACTAATCATAGCTAAAGATTTTTACGAGTGAAAATGTAGGAAATTAAAGGGATGACGCAAGCGTTAAATATCGAATGGGGGTTTTTAAACAGGAAACAATTAAAACAGTGAAAATAAGGAAATTTAAACAATGAGAGGCGGATTCTTGGAATGTGACCAGAATACGGGTTAATCTAAATTGTTGGGTACATGCTTTCGATAGAAAATTTATAGAGTAATAGTTACTAGGCTAAGCTTTACGTGGGAATAAATCCTTTCTCAAGCAACTTACCCCGTTTCAAATGGGTTCCTCTCGAATACCCACTTGCCGCATGAAGACTATCCCACGTCTTACCCCAAAATCTCTCTCGAGCTAAGTGTTAGGATATGGGACTAGGTTTCACTCTCTCGACCTGAACCTCATGTCGACCCACTACATAGGCCATCAATCTAGTGGTTTTAGTTTTATGACCTCTCTCTCGAGCAAGCCGAAAACACATATATGAGATTATATTTGCAACTACAACCTCATTGTATTCATCCATAACCAATAAACTAAATCACATTTAAACTATGAATAAACTATCAACAAGCAAGACCCGACAACAAATCTAACCCATATTCACAAAATCACACCCCAAGAATTGGGGTTTTTAGCCACACATGTAAAATAGATAAAGATGTATACCAATCTCAGTTTCCATCAATGGGTATGCAAGATTAAGTCTTAAAACAGACAAAAGGTGAAGAATCCAAGAGACCCAAGTCCAATTTCTTGAAGATGAAACCATTGAAAGCTTCAAGTTCTTCAAAACCCTCTCCAAAACATAGAGAATATTTCCAAGACTCTGTCTAAAACACAATAATCTAAAAACTAGGTAAAAATAGTGTAAAAATCACCCCTAAGAATAAAAACTGAACTAGTATTTATAGTGTTTAGAAAATGGATCTTTCGGCGATGTTAGTGAGATCGCCAATGCATTCTGTGATCCGCCCTTTGGTCTACTTCATCACCTTTCATCAGTTGCCTTCAACATCTTTGTGTCCTGGAAAATTGGGCAATGTGGCACTGCTTCGCGGAGTTGTTCGGCGATACGCCGACTGCTCCTTTTCACCACCGATTTTCTCCTTTCCTTCAGGGCTCAACACATTGGAACAAAAGGCGAATATGTGATCTATTGGCGATTCGTCGAATGGGTTCGGTGATTTGTGAAACTTTGTTTCTTCGTTATTTCGGCTTTTTTTTGCTCTTTTATGCTAAGTATTGTCCATGGTTTGCCTCAAACTTCAAATACCTTAAATGTAATGGTTTTCATCAGATATCGAGATAAAATAAGCATTTGAGGACACAATTTCTATTAAAATATAGCCCTAAATGAGTCCAATTTGTGTACTCATCAAGCGATTTTTAGAAATTTCAGGTTTCACCCACGAGGGGGCCAACCACGTCCTGTGGTTAAACCCACGCCCTTTGGGTGGCCCTCGTGGATGACCACCATAGATAAACTTCCTAAGGCAATAACCACGGGTAGGACACACGCCTCGTGGATGGGTCCACGCCTCGTGGTTGGGCTCCATAGGTCAAGGGCCCATTTCTAGTATCTCTGAACCCAAACCACGCCTGACCAGGACGGACCAAAACTCCATCCACGGTCCGTCGGCGTGGTCTCATGGATGGGAAGTAGAGACGGTTAGTTGAGTATTTAATGTTCCTTTCCGGTTTTAATTAGGATTAAGTGGTGTGGTTTACCCTAATCTAGACCACCTATATAAGGACTTTAGACCCCTAAATTAAGTCATTGTAAGTCATTATATCAAGATCTCAAAATAAACCCAATTCCCTCTCAAATATTTTCTCTCTAGAAAGTGAAGAAGAAGAAGAAGAAGAAGAGGATCAACCTAGGTCAAGACAAGTCTCCATTATTATAAGCTTTGTTGGCTTTGTAATCAAGGTATTATGGCTTATTCATCCATGGAACCTCCATGTTTGCCCCAATTTAGAAGAAGAATTCCCCAAGTCAAATTAGGGTTTGTTCTAATGTTATGGGTTATGATCCAATAGAGTGGATTATGATTGTTTATGGTTGATTATGATCGAATTGCATGTTTTAGTGTGATTATACATGTATTCATGCTTTACCTATGATTCTAGAATGAATTTGATATAGTTAGGTTTTGTGCCATGAAAGGGGAAATTGAGGGCTTAGATGTGATCTTCTAGGAATGATGAATTACATTATAGGTTGTTTGAGTTGGAAGCGCATAGCCATGAATTGCTTAAAAGTAAAGCTTATAGATATGAATTGAACTAGATTAAAGCTTATATGATTAATCATGATTAGTAGTGCTTGAGATTGAGCCTATATGATGATATATTATTGAATTGCTTAAGAATGAAGCATGTGATTAGAATGTCTTGAGATCTTGGCATATGCGATGATTATGAGAATCATTGTTTTGAGAGTGTAAAGCTTGTAGTTATGAATGTTGATTGTTAAGGAATGAGAGTAAATATAACATGATGAGTTAAGGCTAGTAAGGCTTTGAGAGGGAGGCATGACATATATTATGAATATATGAGATTATGCATGACTTATAGAATCTATGTAAATGTTGTAAGAACACTTTGAGAGTAAAGTGTGCATAATTATGATATTGATGTTGTGTTGCTTGAAAGGACATTCTCATGAACACATATGAACATTAATGTGAAAGGTTTTCTCACATAGAATGATTCTAAGGTTGGAAGTCTTTTCTCACCTAAATGAATCTAAGAGTAAAAGTGATCGTGGATGGTGATGAGTGCTCACACATGATCTAATGAACTAACTTGGATTGATTGTCAAGGACATCCTTCCATGAGACATGAGCTAAGACTTAATAACTAATTATGGTATTTATGCTTATCACCGAGTGGATATTGAATATGAAATGGAAGATTTTATGCAAGTTGAGTCCGTCTTCCAAATGGGATCCTTTTACACTAGTTGAGTCCGAGTTCCCAAGTATATTTTATGAGATGGAGACATTTTATGCAAGTTGAGTCCAAGTTTCTAGTAGCAATCTTCGTATCCCATAAACTACATGCCCCCGTAGGATGTTTAGCTAGTGGATCCACCTAAGCTAAGAGTTACCGATTCTACCTTAGGCAATTAGAACACTTTTTTCGGTGAGGGAGTCACCGAATACCATGTTGGTTCGCACATGGTCTCTTGTCGGTTAAGGCTTGTTCCCATAAAAAGTAATAATGAACTAAGACATTCTTGAGAAGCATCTCGTAGTTTTCAAAGTAATATAGAACTAAGACATCCTTGAGAAGCATCTCGTAGTGTTCAAGGACAACAAGATTAGTTATGAACTAAGACATGCTTAAAGAAGCATCTCGTAGTGTTCAAAGTCTTTAAAGATGATGTTATCTTGTATTAAAGATGATGATGTGAGTTATGTCTTCCTGAAATAAGGTTACTTTAAGGTAGTATTGTAAGTATGCTTTAATATGAGAATTACTTATTATGATGAATGATTAGCCTTTATAGGGGACCAAGATTGAATCCCATGTCTTCAAAGGTAAAGCAAGAATAATATAAAGTATGTCAGGAAAAGTTAGATTTTCTTGGATTGTTTCTATAGTTGCCCTCCTTGATATGTTTGACTAAAGGTGAATGTTCCCTTGACTATGAGAAATAAGCTAAGGATGAGATCAAAATATGATGAATATGAATGAGGGCTTAAAGTGGTTTGCTTAGCATGGGTGAGATTTATGGGGTCTTATCCATGCATTGCACAAGCAAGCTTGGAGGTTACTTATGAAGTGTTTCTCAAATATTCTGTTGATTTAGATGCATTGACTATGCCTATGACTATGTTGTTATCTCTTATGCTTATAGCCTATGTCTTATGATGATGTCTCCTAGGATATTTGTATATGTCTTATGTTAAGTAATGCCTACATTATGCTTATATTAATGATTTATGCTAGCCATCATATTTAGTATTTTATTGTACTAACGCATAGTGGTGCCTACATTCTTATCAAATGTAGGGTCCGGTGATATTGCCTTCCATTCTCATGGCTAGGATCTTAGTAAATCAAACAAGTGAAGATTTGGTGAGTCCTCATAGCATCGAGGACTTGATCACCTTTCATTTTATGACTTTCTTTTATGTTTAGACTTTTGTATGGATGGTGTCCCTAAGACTTTTATGTACTAGATGGTTTGAGACAATGTTAAAGACTTCCGCTTCATTTTATGAGACTTTGATTGTATTGGAAAATGTTTTAAATTTCCACACTTTTCTATTACCTATATTATGATATGCTAAGTGGCTTGTATGAGGCCTCTCGGGGTCTTGTACGCCTTGTTACATCTAGGGGGTACACCTGGTTCGTGGCACCGACTCAAGATTAGGGGTTTTAGAATCCGCATACCTCACCCAAACTAGATGGTAAATGTAACTCTTAGAAATCATCTTTCTAGCTTTAAGACAAGAGACAAATTGACCCTTAGGCATTGAAATAACCCCCTTTTCATTCTACGACATGCTCATTTGGGAACTAAAATTTGACTACACGAGTTCTACAATCAATAGAGGCATAACATTAATGCAACCAATCCATATCAAAGATAATATCATAATATAGCATATCAAGCTCTATTAAATCAACAAGAGTAATTCTATGGGACAAGGAGACAGGACACTTTCTATAGACCCTCTTAGCCACAATAGAATCTCCAACAGTAGTAGATACAAAAAAGGGATCTAACAACATATCTGGAAGACATCAAACCTTATAGCCACATATGGCGTCAAAAAAGACAAGGTAGAACCGGGGTCAAGTAAAGAATAAGCATAAAATAGAAAAACTTTCAACATATTGGTAAGCACATCAGGAGAACCCTCTAGCTCACCACGAGTCTGAAGTGCATAGAATCGGTTTTTTTTGGAGCATTTGGACCCGAACCACTTGGACCAGATGAAGGATTACATTGAGTCCTTCGTCAATCATCTCCTTCATTCTTAGCAAATAAATGACTATCTCTTATCTTGTGGTCCATCTTACCACAACCAAAACAAGCATTGGAACCCGCTAGACACATGCCTTCGTGCTTCCTTCAATACTTAACACAAGTAGGGAATCAAGAGCCACTGCCATTTACTCCTTCAGGCTTAGGGTTAGACACCCTCGATTTGTTGAAACTAGAAGGATTATTGGAGGAACCTTTACCGTAAACCTTTGTCGAAATCTAGAACAACCATGTCCATTAGACCTTGCATGAGAGAAGTTACCATCACCGATCTTAGCCCTCTTTGTCTCCCTAGACTCTTCCTTAGGTTTCTCCTCTTCTATTTATTGAGCATGAACCATGAGACAATAAATGTCCATGTCATTAACAAGCATGGCAGTACGACATTCCTTAACCACCATGTTGGACACACCCAAAATGAACTTACTCATCTTTGCCCTAGGATCGACAACCATTGTGGGAGCATATCAAGGAAGTTGTGTGAACTTGAAAGCATATTCCTTCACACTCATATTTCCTTGACCAAGGTTGTTGAACTCAAGCACCTTTGCCTCCCTCATCTAAAAGGAAAAGAAGCTATCAAGGAAGGTAACCTAAAAATTTTCCCAATCAAGAGTACCCGCAGAAGCTTCCCTCCCTTCCTTCCATTGGTTTAACCATATTTCAGAAATACCCTTAAGTTAACAAGTGGCCAACTATGACTTTTCCAGCGGCGTCACTCCCATGATCATCAACACCTTGTAATCCTCATCAATGAACTCTTGAGGATCTTCCCTAACCTTAGAACCATGAAACTCTGAGTGATTCATTCTAGTGAAGTCCCTCACTCTAGATGTTGTCGTACCCAAATTTGGGTTAACGGGAGCCGCATCCTCCCTATAGGCTTGAGTCTTCAGGTCTTGAGTAAACACTTTAAAAACAGCCCTAAACTCCGCATTAGTCACTTGCTCTGCCAAAGGGTCGACCAGATCTTGAGGAGGAGATTTTTGTTCCACATTCTCCCTCATATTGCTTCTAGCATAAGCTCTTCAATTAGCCATATCATGTAGAGCATCAGATAGGGATTAGGAGAGAGACCTTATAGAGTTAAACTTTATCTCACGACTTTATAGTAATGAACAACTGGAGTTTTCTAAACATCTTGTAGCCTCTTATTCATAAATGTGGCGTGCTTCACACTCAAGAACAAGACTCTACTAGACGTTGCTTATGAGACATCATAGGGACATTATAAACCTTGTGCTCTGATTATCAAGTTTGTCATGACCCAAGGGTACAACTTAGATGTAATAAGGTTTATAGGACCCCGAGAGGCCCCATTAGCATTCATAACATAAAAAATAGAACAGAAGAGATAAAGACGACATTTTGTTTTATAAAAGTAAAGAGGAAGTCTAAACACTTGTCTCATTAGTCATGTAGTACATAAGAATGAAATTGGGCCTAGCCCATTCATCATGTAAAAAACTTGAAGTAAGAAAGAAACTACAACAATGAAAGTTCCTCCGTGAAGCATGAGGACTCACCAATGCTCAGAAACTAGCAATCAACCTCTAGCCACGAAACAGAGGACCATGACTGTCGGACCCTATATTTACGGAAATGTAGGCAAGAGTATATGTTAGTACAAAACAATGGACTATGTATGATAGTTGTAACACCTCGCATTCGAGAAAGGGAAAAATAGCACTTCTCAGAATTTCCTGGTGCCACCCAATAGAGGCCAATCACGGCTCGTGGAGTGAATCAAGGACCATAGGTCTGGTCTGTGGTTGGTCACCCAAAGAACTCCCAAAATCCATGACCCACGACCTGGACCAACAGACCATCGGTGGGTCCATGGTCTGTGGTTGAGAATTGTAGGTCAGGGCCCTAAAATTTAGTCTTCGATGTCGAACGACGCCCTAACAAATGGACTATCGGTCAGACCGTGATCCGTCATTCAAGGCCCATCTATGGTAGGGTCGACAATTATTTTAGGGGTAGTTAGGTCTTTTCCTAAATAGTCTAGCCTAATACTAAGTCATTTTTCCTATGCCTAAGACCCCTTTATAAATGAGTTTAACCATTAATTAGTTCATTCAAGTCATTCTCTTAAAATCACCAAAAAAAAATCAAGTTCCTCTTTTCCGAGATAATTTTCTCCCTAGAAGGTTGAAGTAGAAGAATTGAAGCTAGGGTTCAAAGTCAATTCTCCATTCTTCAATTTCTTTTGGGCTTTGATAGCAAGGTATCATAGATTTTCATTTATGGAGCCCCAAGTTCCCCAATCTTAAAAGTGTAGAAATTCCCCAATTGAGTTAGAGTTTCCTTCCAAATTAAGGGTTTTTATGAATGTTTATTTAATTGTTTGAATTATTATTGGTTATGCATGAATTGAGAGGATTCTATGATTTTATGATGAAATTTCATGTGTCTATGCTTAACCCATGCTTCTAAGAAAGAATTGATTGATAATGGGTTTTATACTATGAAAGGAGACTTTATGGCTTTATGTGTATTCTTATAGGATAAATAAGATACAATATGAATTGCTTTGAGATTGAAGCATATGTGATGATTTATGATAAGAATGGATTTGAGAGGAAAGCATATGTTATTAATTGTTGATTTTGTTTGTGTGATTATTGTTGAAGAGATTTTCCCACATGATTTATTATGTATGAATGTGAAAGGTTTTCTCACATTGAATGATTCTAGGTTGAAAGAATTTTCCACGTAAAATGAATCTAAGATAAGGAACTATGAATATGAGGAGTGCTAGAGGTGATTACCCATGATCCTAAATAAGAAGGAAAAGAGGCGATTACCCATATTTCATAGAATAGGACTAGAGGCAATTACCCAAGTTCCTATAATGCACGATGGACAAGAGGTTATTGCCCATGATCTAAAGTTAAAGGAAAAGAGGTGCTTACCCATGATCCTTTATAGTAAGGCAAGAGGTGATTTCCCATGTCCTTAATAGATAAACTATGATATGCTACGATAGGTGATCAACTTGGACTGTTAATTGAGTTTGTCTTCCATGATGAGAAAGATTAGAGGCAGTTACCCACGTCTTAACTAAGGAGGAATTAAGGTTAGTTCAAGAAGTACTCCTTACATGTTGAAATGATCCATTATGTGCATTGATTATGCTTTATGACCTATGTTGTTTAATTCTTTTGTTATGTTTACTCATGGTATCATATTTAGTACATTTTGTACTAACGCATACTCTTACCTACATTTCTTATCCAAATGTAGGGTCCGGTACTTCAGATTCTCATCTCCGTGGCTAGGATCTATAGTAGAGAAAGAGTTGGATATTGGTGAGCACATCATTCATCAATGGATTGGTCCACTACTTTACTCATCTTCTTTTCATTTGAGTTTTGAACTTTGATGTACAGGCTACATCCCGAGATTCTGTTGTATTAGATGGTTTTGAGACAAGTGTTTTAGACATCCGCTTTACTTTTATAAAATATCTTTGAACTTGAAATGTTGTCTTTATCTCTTTTGTTTCTATCTCTTATGTTATGAAAGCAAAGTGGCTTGTATGAGGCCCTTCGGGATCTTGTACGCCATGTTTCATCTAGGGGTACTCTTGGGTCGTGACAATAGTCAAGCATAAAACATTTAATTTATGCTAAAAAGGGACATTTTCATGAATATGTAATGATCAAGCTAAAACATGTATCTTGAGAGTTAGAAACCATAAGTCATAAAACCATGATCAATGCAAGTGAACATCAGTTTAAAACATACTGGAGATACTTCTTGAAGTAACATTGGTTCATCATAACTTTACTTGTTTGTGGGAAGTAGACTTAACTGACATATAAGACCATGTAAGGTAGCAACATGGAATCTTGTGTCTACCCCACACCGAAAAGAGGTGTCCTACTTGCTACAGTAAGGACCATGAACTTCTAGCTATTGTGTATCCACTAGCTAATGTCTATCTAGACAATCCTATGTTGGCACATAGTTATGGCACATGGGTAATCGTCACTTGCCCACTTGGTACTAAGCTAAACTTCCACAAAATAGTTCTTAATCATATTCATCTTAGCTCATGAAGGAAAATGGGTAATCTCCTCTTGTCCTTACATCATGTGACATGGGTAATCGCCTCTTGTCCTTCAATAGAGAGCATGGGTAATCGCCTCTTGCCTCAACATTAACATAATTCCTTAATCATTGGGTCATTTTAGGTGAAAATAGCCTTTCAACCTTATGAAGCCTTATTATGTTAGAAAATGCTTTCACAATCATACTTGCATGTGCATATGAGAAAATCCCTACAAAAACACAACAACAACATCGTTGATACTTCAATCTCAAAGCATCCTTAAAATCTTTACATAGATTTCACGAGAACATGCTTAATTTCATAAATTCTTCATTCATAATCCCAAACCTACATCATATAATAAAAATTTGGAAAACATGGGAATTACATGGGTTAATGGGGGATCATCATAACAACATGAGATTAACTCAATACATGCATAAGAGATCATAATTCAATCAATTAAATCCATATTTAAGAGAACCAACAACAAAGATGAAAACCCTAACTCAATTGGGATATTCCATCTTTGAATATGGGAGAATTTGGGAATTCCATGAATGGAAGGAATCTATGGAGGAAAACTAGCATACCTCAATGCAAATTGCTTTACTTCAATGGACGAATTATATAATTGACTTGCAAACCCTAGATTTCTTCTTCAACTTCTAGAGAGAGATATATTTGAGAGGGTGACTTGTTCTTCTTTTAGGAATTTGAGAGAATGCTTAAAAATTTGAGAAATTTGGGGTAAAACACTTATATAGGTCTTTAGATGAAGGGTAAAATGACATGGTATTGAATTAAAATAATCTGAAAAGACCCAGAAGACGCTAACTTAAAAACTAAAAACAGGAAATGTTAAAGCTCGCCAAAATTCAACTGGCGACTCTCTGAGTGAGCCTTTAGCTCGCTGAAAGTTTCGGTGAGTCGTCTCATGGTCTAAGACAACTAGGCGATTGGTAATGCATTGTGGCGAGTCACTGAATAGAATGGAAAGATCAATCCAGCTCGCCTAAAGTTCCAGAAAAACTGGATGCATAAATCAAGCCAAAAAGGTAAGAAATTCTACTCGGCGGATCACCGAGACATTCAGTGTTCTTCAGTTACATCACCAAATTTCTGTGAAATGAATATATATATATCCCTTCTCTGAATCTGAGGTGTTACATCCACCTCAAGCACATGCAACATAATAAGCTCCACAAGTGCCTCTGGCCCAAGCAACTCCACCAAACTCGATGAACAGGTTGAAGGCTATCGGTATGCGAACAAATCTAGAGGAGAAGAGGTTGTCCACTGATGGGATAGTGGACAGAGATCCAGCAGTGTGGGACACACTCCGGTTTCATAAATTTTAGTAATCGACAAAGCCATGGAGTGCGTACGTGCCTACGTGGGTCAAAGAGTTCTATGAGAGCTGCGCACAGTTGCTCTCGAAAGGGAAGAAGAAAGATGGATTATAAACACCGTCAGAGCTTTTTGAGGTGCATGGGAAAAAAGTCAAATACAACGAGACATACATAAGTGAATTGTTTGCCTGCACAGTTCAGATAGACCATACGTTGACTACTCAACTCAAGCCCAATTCATTCGATGACTTGAAGAGGTGATGGCACCATTTCTTTCCGAAGCTTCACCCCCATGGATAGAGGCGGGGGTCCCGATTCAGAAGAAGGATATTAATGTCGTTGCTAGGTACTGGTTTGGCTTTATTAGCAGTACCTTGATGTCTTCTCAAAATGAGTCCATCATCCAGCATCCAAAGGCTGAACTTTTGGGGGAATTATTGATTGTGAGAGGCTAAATTTGGGCTCGACTGTTGCTCATGATATGGACATGAGGGAAAAACAGAGTCATACTTCATTGTCGTTCCCAGTTCTCATCAGTGAACTTTGTCGCCGGGCTGTAGTGCCATTCATGTCGAAGACTGATATTGATATGTCCCATACCTCATCTACTGACATCCAGAGGATTGAAGCCGATTATATGAAGGATGAGTTTGAGCGGAGGAGGACAACACCGATTGATACATCTCCGACTATCGATTTAGAGACTATGGAGACTGAAAATACCCCTCATACACTGGCTGGTGAGCTTATAGGCATGAATAGATCCTCCACCCCAACTACTTCTGCTGCTTCTGTCTCCCATCCCCTTTTGACTTAGGCCATGTTATATTAAATGGGCCACCTCACCTATTTGGCCGATGTGTATGCTTCGAGGGTTGAGGTAGCTTCACCCTCTATGATCGAGAAAGGTATTGAGGCTACACTTGCTCCCATTCGGAAGGATTTACTATGATAGCATGAATTTATCATAGCCCATGGCCAAGCATTGGATGCCCTGACTACTAGGTTGGAGGCATGTGAGTGAAGCGACTGATAGGCCTCCAATTTAACAGCCTTGAGAGATGATATTGTTTGACTCCGCCGTGATATGGATGAGCTAAAGTCCAAAGACATCTTTATGCTATGGGGTGGAGTTGACATTCTTGAGGGCCCGTGTTCAGATATGCCATCTACTTCTGAGATCCCTCCGTCCACTATGACCGAAGATGTTGTTGTAGTTGATGATGATTATGAGACCGATGAGGAGTAGCTCAGAGATCATAATGAGGCAGTGTTCGACGACCTAGAGAACTTGGATGATGATTTGGTCTGGGTAGCTTTGGAGGCCTCACTTTGGGACACATCGATGATTGGTCCAACTTGATCATAACACGCTATTGTAGCAGAGTGGGGCACTGATGCCCTGATTGAGAGCGCCCCAGATATGCAACATTCGCCTCAGGCTTATCCTGACAGGGGAATCTTGGCTCTCTTCCTGTTTTAATTTACTTTTGAGAAATGCAGTTTTTCTTTCACATTTAGGAAACTGTTTAGTATTTTTTGTGGGCTTATGGTATCTTGATACCTATCCTCTTGGTTGTACTTATTTTGTTTTGTGTTAGTTCATTATGTGTTTGATTTTTAGTTGTTTTTATTGATTCTATAGTTGTTGTTTTTTGGGTATGAATCATCTCCTTTTGTTGCTTGAATGGGAATAATGATTGTTAACTTTACCTCTCTGGAATGCTTGATTGTTTAATGATGTTGATATTCTCTTGTGCATTTCAGTGTCAGTTGTGATCAATACCGATGACTTCAATAGTGCTCTTGATTGAATGATATGTGTGTGCAAGTCCAATGAGGTATATTTGAGTTGCATAAGTCATGTGTGAACTCTTTTCATCTCATTGAGACTAGTCAATTGTCGAAGTGAGTCATGCAATGATCATTGCACTCGAGCTTAGCTTGTAGAGTCATGATCAATGATTGTGTTGAATGTCTTGTGTGGTGAGGTTTACTTGAAATATTTTCTTGGTGTTACCTAGAACTTGCCTTGTTTGTCCAATTGACTAGAATTGGTCAATGAAAGAAATGATCTTACGCACAAAATTTTTAGAGTGAACCAAATTGCTATTATACATCTTTGTGACCACCTTGTGAGTGTGTGAACCTAGCTTTGCACCATTTGAGCCAAACCTTTACTTTGGATAAAACATGAACACATTTGGCCCTTTCCTCCCCACCTAAAACCTTCTTGAAGCATTGGTCTATTTGAAAAGCCAACCTAGGCCAAAAGCCTAAGTTGGGGTGTGGTAAAATGAGGAAACAAATTGAGCAAGAAGTTTGTAAAATCCACCCTTGAAGACACCATATAAAAAAAATAAAGGAAATCAAGAGAAAAGGATTGAAAGAGAAATTTGCATAAATCGTGCATTGGTGGAAAGAAAGGGGGTATCCGATGAGCTATACAAAAAATTTTGTGTTTGAATATAGCACAGATGGGTTGTGAATATGAAAATAATTAAAGAAATGGAGAAGAAGTTAAATTCATGCTTCATGAATGTAGAAGTCACTAAGCCAAAATTATCATTATTTTGTCCTCAGCCCAGTTACAAGCCTTGAAAGACCTTGGAGATCTTGCATAAGATGAATGATGTGTTGATCGGAAAATACGGGCAAGCTATAGGTAAAATCATGGATGTGTTTATCACTGATAGTGTAAGAGTTGATATTGATTCATTAGATTGTAATCTTTGATTGGCTTCGTGACAGCTTAAAATCATTATTGGTGTGAGGGTATTGGAATACTCTTGTTGAGCATGGATTTGCATTTGGACTGAGCATTATGAGCTTGATCTCTATTTGATGATGGCTAGTCATAGTTTGAAACTTTTAGTGGACAATTGAACAATACATGTGTAGATTGAACCTCATGTGCATTCATGTTGAGTCTCAAGTAGCACTATTTATAGATATCCATGTTGGCCTGATTGATCTTGTGTTTTACTTGAGGGTAAACAAAAGTTTAAGTTGGGGTGTTGAAGTGTCGGAGATTTCGACTCATTTAGGACTTATTATTCAAGGATTTAGGGTCTGCAATGCCTATTTTATGCTCATAGCTGATGTTAATATGTTGATGTGCAGCAATGAAGGTTCAAGAGTGAGGCAAGGACATTATGATGCAAAAAAGGAACTAAAAGCTGAAAAAGTTGAAGGGAAGAAAAGCTAGAACTGGCCAAAGCCACTCGGCGACTCGCCGAGTGGACCTTTAGCTCGCCTAATGTTCCAGCAAAACAACCCATGGACAACGCCAACTTTGCGAGCAAATGGGCAAATCGGTGACACGCCAAAAGGATCGTCGATTGAATTCTAGCTAACTAAAATTTCTAGAATAATTTTATGAAAGAACAAAACAAAAAGGCACCAAGTGTATCAACTCGGCAAGTCACCAAATTGGTCGGCGAGCCCAACTTACTATGCCGAGTTGTGTGGTGAATTTCTGGGAATGTATAAATATAATTTTTGGAAGGAGAAAATGATTTCCCACAATGTTTACCTCTTGGTTTTTGAGTTTTTACATTCTAGAACACTATCATCACATTTTTAGTAGAGATTTAAAGATTGTGAAATTTTTAGCTTCAATTTCAGCATGTGGGAATTGCAGATTGTTAGCAAATTATATGGAAAACTTTGTTGGTAACGATTTCTTATTTTTCACTATGCTTGCCTAAAAACCCTTTCTTTGGGGGTATGATTATGTAGTTGAATGCATTAATTAGCTAATGGGTGTTGTTAGTTACTGATTTTTACGTTGTTTTGAAGTGAGTTCAATTAATTGTTCATATTTTAATTGAGGAATTGCAGTTGCAAATGCAATTGTAGCTTAGTTCTCTATTCATATGTCATGACCCGAGATCACCCCTAGTCGTAACACGACGTACTCAACCCCGAAGTGGTCTAATACAATCCTCATAGCATTCTTGAACTTATAGAACATAGGAAACTGAGAAGAATTAAAAACTTTCTTTACAATCAAAGATATTTTCATCAAGAAGCAAGCGGAAGACTTTCTAGACATTATACACTATGTCTCAAACCATCTAACACTTTAAATACAATATTGGGACTTAGCCAATACAAAAACATAAACAATACTAAAATACATAAAGGGAACACAAAAACTTAGCACATACCGGTGCTTTTAAACTAGGAAGGTTCTTATTAAGAACTCTTGCTCACAATCAACCTTACCACATCACTCAAGGTCTCATATGAGTCTACCACACCGGGTCTAAACTCCTCACACAGACTACACCTCTTAAGGTGATAAAATCAATCAAGCCTAACTCATGAACATCAAGGACACTCAAAGACCTTACCATCTAGGCACATTATCCCCCACTTGGGAGTAAGCCTATACCAACTCTTTCTAACTTCACTTCTCTCCATTCTAAGGTCGGAGCAAGACGTCACTAAACATTCATACTCATCGCATCTAGGCATCTCTAAAACACCACATTTCATCAACTCTCTCAACATACCTCAAAACTCATCATAGCCTTCTACCAACATCACACATCACCATAAAGTAACCCATTCATACTAAAGTCGACATCACAATCTTCCATCTCACATCTATCAAGGCACATAGCCATAGTTGGCATCACAACCAACCTTTTCTCTCCCTCAACCCTTCTAGGATACCCCTTTCAAGTGGTCACCCTCTAAAGACCATCCCACAAGGAATAAGGGAAAGACATTATAGAGTTAAACTATATGGAACGACTTGAAGAATGAAAGAGTGAAACTTTCTTAACACCGAATCGCCTCCTATTCTTAATGTGGTGCGCTTCACATTATGAACAAGACTGTACTAGATGTGATTTGAGACAACCTAAGCTCATTCCAAAATCTTGCACTCTGATACCATGTTTTTCATAACCCGAGAGCACCCCCTAGTGGTAAAACGGCGTACTCGACCCCGAAGGGGTCTAATACAAGCCTTATATCATTCTTGAACATAAAAACATAGGAAAATAGAGAAGAATTTAAAACTTTCTTTACAATCGAACACAATTTTATTAAAAAGCAAGTGGAAGACTTTCTAGACATTATACACTATGTCTCAAACCATCTAATACTTTGAATACAACATTGGGACTTAACCCATACAAAAACTTAAACAATACTAAAGACATAAAGGGAACACAATGGGTTTTGTCCTCGAAACTATGAGTACCCACCACGTCTTCATCTTCAAACACCTTAGAAACCTATCCATCAAGCATAGAACACCAATATCTCCAAACCCTACACTTTGGTAAATAGGGAGAAGAATGGGGTTAGAACATTAGATGTACTAAGTATGATGACCATGCAAAAACATGCTTAAAAAGGACATTTGAGTTAAAAGTCTTGCTTTTATGCCATTTTTTGTAAAACTTCATGAACATTGATACAAGAGGCATAATAGAAGTCACAACCAACATATAATTCACAGTTGAACAAGATCACATATAAACCTTTACCTTCACCTTGAACCTCCATCTCAAGTAACCCTCAAGCTATACCTTGTGCAATGTATGGATAGCATCCCATACCACCACCTACACTAAGGCACCACCTTAAGGTCACCAAAAGTGAACTTACCATTCATCTTTTCCACCTTTACACAATAAAGCATTTAAGAGACATAAACAATACATGAGTCACATCATCACATTGATACCAACATCTAAGACAACTCTAAGTCCTACTTGTGCAATGTGCAGGTAGTATCCCATACTACTACTCACACTAAGTAATCCTTTGAAGTCACCATACACAAGGCACATTCATATACAATAAGTCATGACAAGGAAGTACTCACAATACAATCCAAGTATGGTATGCATCATTTACATTTAATCATATAAGAGTCAACATTTCTCAATAACATCATTTAGAGGACTTTCATTCATTAAACATTAGATCAACATTCTCCTTAACTTCTTCCTAGGAGGAAATTCAAACAATAGTCATTAAGACTTAGAGAACTCACTATGACCCTCTCAAAGACAACTCGTGCAATGCATGGATAGCATCCCATACAACTACCCACACTTTGTAGAACTCCTCAAGAAACCATAATGCACATCTCACATAATGGGAATAGGCATTAACTGACATAAACCATGAGAGCTAAATTATGGAATCCAATGTACTATCCCACATCGTAAGGGTTGGTCTACTTGACTAAGGTAAACCGGTAACATTAGCTCAGAACGAATCCACCGGCTAATATCCTATGTGGGCACATATTTATAGGATAGGAAGATGTTCATTGGAACTCTAGCCTAACATTGGGAGAGTTTCCATCTTACCATATCCACTCGGTGCTTAGCCTCCATTCCCATAGAGTAGTTCATTCACATTCACATCATTGTACTTGAGAGGGCTACAAACACTAGGTCTATTGACCAAAAGTACATTACACAAGAAAGGGCCACCACCACTAGGTCGACCGATTCAAGGTACATTAGGGATAGCTCATTGACTTTCCAAGAAGGGTTCCATAAACATTGGGTCTACCGATACAAGGTCATCATTTCACACATGAAAGGGCTACCAACAC
This sequence comes from Solanum piurae, assembly GCA_029582685.1. NCBI lineage: Eukaryota > Viridiplantae > Streptophyta > Magnoliopsida > Solanales > Solanaceae > Solanum > Solanum piurae. The sequence continues at coordinate 45,641 of JAJOOO010010202.1, forward strand.
TAGGTCTACCGATTCAAGGTTTTTACATTCACATTGGGTTCTAGACTCATCCTGAAGGGATACCAAGCTTAGGTCTACTGGTTCAAGACATAGTCTAAAATACCTCATTATTCATTTATGAAATGAATGCCATTGGCCTATAGATTCATATTCAACAAGTCAAGGCATGTTCATTACTCAAGAGAGGATGCCTAAGCCTACCAACTCAAGATTCAACAATACTTGCATTCATTCAAGAAGAGGGTGCCTAAGCCTACCAATTCAAGATATACAACATTACTTTATAGAACCCTTCACATTCCATCATACACATTCATGAGTAGTAAGTGAGAATATGCTTTCAATCACAACACATTCCATACAAGATAGTCATTCTATCAATGAAATCACATGTATATCCTTCACATCACATTCATATACACAACATCATGATAATACTTCAATACTTCACACTATGACTTCAAGGCCATGCTCACAATATACATAGTAAGTAAACACCTCCACCTTTCAAGTGGATCAACAATTCAAGCACAATTCTACTTTAACATGAAATAAGGTCAAACATGCCCTTTCAAGTCTATGATCACAAATCCTCAATTCAACAACAATTAACCATAATTAGGCATAGATGATGATACAATTCAATAATCTAAGTTAATCTTAGTATAATTCCATCAACATTCATTCATAATCAAAAAACCCACTTCATAAGTCACAATTTAGGAATTGAGAGAAATGATGGGTTCATAGAGTATTTTCATCTCAAATCATAAATTAAATATCAATATATTCAAAATGTGTCATTTGAAAATGTTTTATGCAAGAACCCATGAGATTTAGTAAAACCCTTGATTTTTGTGAAACTTAAAATTTTTGAAAACTTCTTCGAAATTGACTCTAGGGTGAAAGATAACCCTAGATGAAGGATCACCATACCTTTAATAAGATTCCCCAATAAATTTGATGAAGAAACTCCTTGATTCCAAACCCTAGATCCTACTTCTTCTTCTTGTTCTTTGGGAACTTCTAGAGAGAGAATTTTTGGGAGGAAGAACTCTTGTTTTGATTTTGGGAAATAATGAGTAAATGACTTGTTAAAAGACTTAAAACTATATAAACTAATGATACAAACCATTTAAAATCAACCCCACTTAATAATTAATAAAAGGGAAATTACTTAAAAGCCCTAAATTTGGGCAGCCCCGTCAGTGACCACACCCAACTTCACGGCTTTTACGGGGGACCACGGCTCGTGGTGGCACCCGTGGTTCCTAGGCAGTGACTCCATTTTGCCTTGCCACACAATATTCTTCTTCATACCATTCCACTAATAGATCTCCCGTAAATCATGGTATATCTTGGTAGCTCCCGGGTAAATAGAATACCAAGAACTATGGGCTTCTGACAAGATCTGTTTCCTTAGTTCATTAACATTAGGAACACACAAACGACCTTGATATCTTAAGACACCATCTCCCCCTTGGGAGAAACTCTCTACGGACTTCTTTAGCACCGCTTCTTTCATTTTAACTAAGGTCCGATCAAGACATTGTTTGCCCTTGATATCAGTCACAAAAGATGATACAGAACCATTATGGACCATAACACCACCATTGGTGGAATCCACTAGTTGAAATACCAATCGAGCTAATCTATATACATCTCGAACCAACTATTTTCTCTCATCCTCAACATGTGCAATACTATCCATGGATAACCGACTAAGGGCGTCCGCCATCACATTTTCTTTACCGAGGTGATAGAGAACACTAATATAATAATCTTTCAATAATTCAAGCCACCTTTTTTGGCGAATATTTAAATATTTTTGGGGAAACATGTATTTGAAACTCTTGTGGTCGGTAACAACATCCACATGAACACCATACAAATAAAGCCTCCAAATATTTAAGGTAAATACAACCACCGCTAATTCAAGATCGTGGGTAGGATAATTCTTCTCATTGATTTTAAGTTGCCTCAAAGCATAGGCCATAAACTTACAATTTTGCATAAACACACATCCTAACCCAACTCTAGAGTCCTCACAATAAACAACAAAGTCATCTGTCCCTTCAGGTAAAGTCAAAACTAGAGCGGAGGTAAGTCTATCTTTCAACTCTTGAAAACTTTTCTCACAAGATTCAGACCATATGAACTTTGCCATTTTTTAAGTCAATGGAGAGGCAATCGTATAAAACCCCTCAACAAAACTGTAACGCCCCTCAAAATGAAATAGGATAATTAGAGCTTCACATGCGTGTTAGTAGTTGATAAACTTGTATAAATGTTTGAAAATGAATTCATAGGTCAGTTTAGTTGAGTTTGAATTCAAACGTCAAAGAGACGTTCAAGACGTTCGAAAACTAGTCGTTTGCATGCTAGTGTGTTCTAGTGTGTCTTACCTATTTTTATGTGTTGTTTGGAGTCTAAAATCAGTGGAGGTGACCCTAGTGTCTTAATAAATGTTTTTAGGGTCAAAACGTTCGAATACGACGCCCCGGGACCACCCTAAGGGTCCCCAAAAAGAACCCCAACCCTTGGCCAAACAAGCTGCCAGGGCAGCTTGAGATTGTGCTTGGAGGGAGCATGTCCGCGTCGCAGACTAGCTCCACCAAGGGCCAAAAGTTTTTGTCCGCTTTGCGGACGTATCGCAGACTCTTCTGTCTCGAAATTTAATTCTCAGAAACTTGCGGGAACACCTCTGCGTCACGAACTTGTTTGCCGACGAAATCTGCGAAAATAGAATTCAAGTTTGACTTGTTTAAAAGGGTCCAACTAAGTGAGGGGTTATTTGGGTACTTTTGGGAATTATTATAATTGGTTATTCTACCTATTTTAGGGTATTTTAAGTGGGTTAAAATCCCAAGACCTAGAATAAGACCCCATTCTTCAAAGTGAACCTTTTCTCTCAAATAAATTCTCTCTCTAGAACTCCATGGAAACCATTGATGAAGCTTCAAGCTTGGGGATGGGTTCCTACTGATTTCTCCTTCAAATTCTAAGGAAATTAATCACAAAGGTATTGGGATTTTATCTTTGATTCTTGTTTCAATCAAAGAGCCAAATCAAAGTGATTTCAATGTTTTTCAAAAACACTAAAAACCCCAATTTCAATTCTAAGCTTGGGTTCTTGCATGAAAGTATTTCAAATGATGATTTATGTTAATATTGATGGTTTAAAGATAAAAAACTCCATGAACC